>RCUC01138305.1:0-18077 GCA_003697995.1 Taxidea taxus jeffersonii | reverse complement strand
AAAAAAAAAAAATCAATTTTTTTAAAAAATGAAAAAAAGTCAATTGCATTTATACATATGAGGAACAATGGGTCTGAAACTATAATTAAGAGATAAAAGATATTCACCCTAGCAAAAAAAAAGTAAGGAATTGAGGCATAAACCTAACAAAATATATGAAAGGCCTCCATGGAGAAAACTATAAACCTTTGTGAGGGTCATTAAAAATCAGTGTATATGGAGCCATGTATCATGTTCTTGGATAGACTCAATGTCATTCAGATGTTGGTTCTTTACAAGCTGATCTATAAATTCAATGGAATTTCAATTTCACAACACACACAATAGGGTGTGTGTGTGTGTGTAACTTGTGAAGCTGATTCTGAAATTTATATGGAAAAAGACCAAGACTAACCAAAGCACTCCTGCAGTAGTTGGGGAGACTTGCTTTCCCACATACTGGGGCTTATTATAAATCTTAGCAGTTAGGAGAGTGGACCCTGAGCCTGGAGAGGGTAAATAGCCCAGTGGGACTAGAGGGAGCCCAGAAGGAGACTCATCTGTGCACAGACACCTGGTTAACAGAAAATGGGGACGGCGTACCGGGGGGTGATTGACAGGCTATTTGGCATATTGCATTAAGGCAAGCAGTTATCCATACGGCAAAACAAAAATAGATTGGATCTCTACCTCACATACACACATACAACATACACTTCTGGATGGATTGAAGACTTAGCTGCGTGAAGGAAACATTCAAATATTTAGAAGAAAATGTAGGAAAATATCTTGATGATCTAAGGGGAGAGATGAATGTCTTAAGATACAAAAAATATTTACCATAGAGAACATTACTGATATTTCTGGCTGCTTTTTTTTTTTTTTTTAAACTTTTCTTTTTTTTTTCTCACAGGAGAGACACAGCGGGGGGGGGGAATAAAAGGGGGGGGGGGGGGGGGGGGGGGGAGAGAGAGAAGCAGGCTTCCAGCCGAGCAGGGAGCCCGATGCAGGGCTCGATCCCAGGATCCTGGGATCATGACCTGAGCCGAAGTCAGACACTTAACGGCTGAGCCACCCAGGCGCACCTATTTCTGACCACTTTAAAATGAACTTCAGTTTCTCCAAACACACCTGAAAGATAATGAAAAAGAAGAAGTCTCCAGCTGGGACAATATATCTGTAAGACACAGAACTGCCAAAGAACAGTAGCCAGAATATGTTACTATTTCCTACGAATCAGTGAGAAAAAGACACGTAACCTAGTAGAAAAATAGACAAAGGGTAGGACAGACATTTCACAGAAAAGGAGACATAAGTACGTAGCCCAGAAACCCTTAAGATTCTCAGTCCTACTAATAATCAGGAAGATGCTGATCAAAAGCACACCTAGTGCCAGTCTCCGCTGGCCAGACTGATGACCAGCCCCAAAGAGTCAGTCAGTATTGGGTATTGGCAAGGGTGTGGGGTGGCGGGAACCAGAATCTTCTGCTGGTGGGACTGGACAGCGTTGCAGCCCGTTGGGAAAATAATTTTGATGACCCGGTGCCATCAGGAGGACACGAGAACTTGTTAAACAAGATACGTAGCAGGGGCTTTGGTTTCTCCAAAATGCATGTGGCAGAGAAGTCTCCTGGAGGAAGACTGGTGCGCGGTCTGCAACATTATGCGGACGCCAGAGGATTCTCACCTGGATAATAAACGTGCGAACAGGCGCAGCCGTCCCTCGGAGGTTGCTCTCGTAGGGTGCTTAGTGCTTATCCGCACTGGACACGGCAACAATTTCTAAAGTGTGGACGCCGAGTGAGACCCTGCCGCTCAAACAGAGCTGCAAACAGCTATGAATGTTCACACGGGTCCACTTAGAGCCAGACCTTCTGCGGAACGTTCTTCCAACCACGCCACTCGGACTCTTTGAACGGCTTTTGTGTCTTGAGTGATTTCCTTCCTGGCATAGGATCCAGTTCTCACCTCTTTGACTCCTTCAGTTCATAATGAAAAAAAAAATTTTTTTTTTAAAGGCCAGGCTCTGATATTTCATTATATAACATTATAAGAAAATAGGCTGTGGAGCTCTGTTTGGTTAGCAGGTGGAGAGAGGATTTTATTTAATAAAAGGGTAATAAGAAGAGGGCCTTGTTTCTTCTACATGAATGAGGTTGGGCAGGAACACTCCCTACAACCTTGTGATTCCATTCGGGGAGAAATCTGTCCATGGGCAGCAGGAGACATGCATTATGAAATTCACAGAAGCATCGCTCGTAAGGGCAGTAAACTGGAAATGCCCCAGATGTCCCTTAAGAGTTGAACTGATAGGGACGCCTGGGTGGCTCAGTTAAGCGGCTGCCTTCGGCTCAGGTCATGATCCCAGCGTCCTGGGATCGAGTCCCACATCGGGCTCCTTGCTCGGCAGGGAGCCTGCTTCTCTCTCTGCCTCTGCCTGTGCTCTCTCTCTCTCTCTCTCTAATAAATAAATAAAATCTTAAAAAAAATTAAAAAAAAACATTAAAAAAATTAAGAGTCGAACTGATAAATAAAATTGTGGTATATTTATACGGCAGAATACTATACAGCAATGAAAACAAATGAAGTGCACGAATTAAAAAAATCACAGAACATTCACTGTGGGATTCCATTTGTATGACGTTTCAAAGTAAGTAAAACCAGGGACGCCTGGGTGGCTCAGTTGGTTAAGCGGCTGCCTTCGGCTCAGGTCATGATCCCAGCGTCCTGGGATCGAGTCCCACATCGGGCTCCTTGCTCAGCGGGGAGCCTGCCTCTGCCTCTGCCTGCCGCTCTGTCTGCCTGTGCTCGCTTGCTCGCTCTCTCTCTCTCTTACAAATAAATAAATAAAATCTTAAAAAAAAAAAAAAACCAAATGACATGTCGTCTAGGGATGAATATGTGGGTGTAAAAACCATAAAGGAAAGCAAACGGATGATGAGGACAGAGCTAAGGATCGGGGGGAGTAGGGGGACGTGTTGGGTCAAGTGCCTGGCAGATGGGGGAGCCCGGGATCCAGTGGCAAGGGAGGGACGGGTCTTTGAAAACAGTAAGAGACCTTCTCCCATTGTGACAGGGACAGTGACTCTGGTTACAAATTCAGGTGAGTTTGTAGATTGGGAAATTGGAAGTTGTGAGTTAATAGAAGACAGATACACCGGGCTTTGCCCCCCGTTCCCGACACGGGGCGCCTGAAACCCCTGTCAGTTCCCACGTGGTGAGAGCAGGAGGAGCAACTCCCGTTCTCCCGAGGGACTCCTCGTGGGCTCCTGGATGGGGGCTGGTCGGCTGAAAGGCCAAGCCATGATTAGAAGCTTGGAATTCGCACCCCTCCTCACCCCCACTTATCCAGAGAGGGGGAGGGGCTGAAAATGGAGGTGGTGCTCCATCCTGCCTGCTTGGAGAACCCTCCGTAGAAATCCCGATGGCACAGGGTTGGGAGAGCCTCTGGGTGGGGGGACGGGGTGGATACTTCCACGGGCGAGAGGGTGACGCACTCCAGCTCCACGGGGACAGATTTCCTGCACTTGGGACCCTCCCAGACCTCGCCTTACGCATCTCTTCATGTGGCTGTTCATCTCGTTCTCCACCATGTCCTTCAGTCAACGGTAAACCTAAGCAAGTGTTTCCCTGAGTTCTGTCGGCTGCTCCAGCAAATCAGCTGGACTCAAGAAAGGGAACCTCTGATCGGTCGCCGAGTCAGGCAGAGCTTGTGGTCACCTGGGAGCTACTACTTGTGATGGCACCCGAGCCCTGACCTGTGGACTGACACCACCCCCAGGTAGACCACAGCATCAGAACAGAGTTAAATCGCTGGACATCCCGCTGGCGTCACACAGAATTGCTTGGGTGGGGACCTCCCCCCGCATGGGGTGACCAGACGTGTGGGACGTGGATGTTCTGGGTGAAAGTAAAGGAGAGGCACAGAGGAGGGAGCACCGGGTCTCCTAACATGGGGCGGCTGCCTTCGCTGTCTCTGTTGGAGGAAGCACGCAGCGAGGGTCTCAGCTGACATGTGTGAGGACACGGGGGGCATCTGAAGCGACAGGGGTACGGTGTTACCCGGAGCGCCGGAGCCATGCGGGCCGGTGGGCAGAGATGCTCAGGGCGAAGATTAGAAGAGGGTCAGTCGCGGTGGGGACACGGTCGAGGTTGGAGTGCAGGTGGAAGTGGGGCAGAGACCCTGACCCCGGTTCTCAACCAGAGACCCACCGCCTACCCCCCGGGGGCAAGATGCGTGGGGACCTTTGACGTGGCAATGACTGTGGACGGGGCAGGACTGTCTTGCAGGAGGCATTGTCCCACCCCAGTGGCAACAGAGACCCGGGGGAGAAACACAGGGCCAGGGTACAGGATGGGACATCTGTGTGACTGGAGTCCCTGCAAATGAATGAGGACAGGAACGCGGTGGAGGGGAAGACAGGCAGGAGGAGGGAGAGCAGACGGCAGCACTAAGGGTGCTGCCGGGACCACCAAGGAACATGGGCTCAGCGGAGCTGGTGGTTTGGAAGGGAGGAGGAGAGGAAGTGCGTGGAAGCAGCAATGGCGGGTGGGGGGACACAGTCTGGGGGTGCGCACCTGCAGGGGACAGCTGGGCTCCAGAGGAAGCAGAGGGCAGCAGACACTTGAAGAAGTGGAGGCTCTTGGGGGCGCTTGCCTGCTGCAGACTGGGAGTCCCCGTGGGAGGGACCCAAGTGGCCGGGCAGGTGCAGACCGAGCAAAGGGGGGCCCAAGAGCTTGGAGTTCCAGTGACCACTGCCTAGGGATGGCCGTGTGCTGGGTGCGGTCCTGGGGGCCTCTCCCAGGCAGGTGGGCAACGGCTCACAGGCCAGTCCGAGTCCCAGCGCGTAAGGGGGTTCAAGGCCACCACGCACTGCAGCAGCTCCGGCGGGCTCACGTTTACGCTCTGCGTTTACTGGATGCTCCTTGAGCCACGTGTATGCATTCAGTCAGACCCGGGGGAATTTGGGAGACGATTCACCTGCCAGGTGTTCAGCCATTTGTGGGAATGACAGACGACAGGCTGCCTGCCGGTCACCTCGTCTAAAGAATTATTTCTGGGGGCAGAGCAGGCTCGAGCCGCGTGCAACGGACAGAGCAGGGCTTCTCTGACTTGAATGCCCATGTGACTCCCCCGGGACCTTGTCCAGATGAAGGAGCAGGTTCAGCAGGTCTGGGGTGACTCAGGGATTCCCGAGCAGGAGAAGCTTCATGATGGGCTGGTTTCCAATATGGGCATTTCCGTTGCTACCTTCGTGGTCTTGGGCTCACGTCCCCTCGATCGTTCTCATGCAGAGCAGGCATCGGGTCATAGGCTGTTGTGCGGGCTCCATGGAGTAATGGGAGGTCCGCACAGGCCCAGTGCACATGGCAGGGGTCTAGTAAGACCATTTCCCTTTTCTCTTCTGTCTGGTCCACAAAATTCACTGACCTTTCAGGTGCAAAGTGACTTTTTGCAGGGATGTTGGTCTTCTGTGTATTGTCAGCCACCCGCCAGGGGCCTCTGCAAGGGCCTCTCCATGGCACCCACTCACTGACTCACTGGGGGGAAGCAGGAGGCCGGAAGGTCCTTCTGCCTTTGATTAGGGCCGAGTCTGGCAGCCCTGCTTGCCTTAGTCTTTCTTGCTCCGGTTTGGTGATCCCAAAACCCCAGTCCCCATTTCGGTGGATAATCACATACGCAGGGCCCTGGGCAGACGGAGTAACTTCTCGTCTAATTTTTCAATGCCCTGCCCAGTGCATATCCCTTTCCCAGCAGAGCCAGCAGAGCGGGTCGTAACCCCCTCCACCCAACGGGTCTGGCTTAGCGGCTTTGCCCACCATATTCCCGGGTCCATCTGTCCGCAAAGCTAGGCCAGACTGTTGGGCTCCTCCTGTATGGCGGCAGCTTCTGGAGCATCTGAAGGTTGCTCAGGCACTAGCTCCCACTGATCGCTGGGGGTTAGAGGGTGATGACACTAGTGTGGTAGCCACTGGTTCCCCTAGCTGGGGTGGCCATTTGGTGGAAACAGGCAAGTATTCCCGAATGAGGGGGTCACAGAGGAGCTCCGGGTAGAGGGCTCTACTGCGCTCAACAGCATGGGAATGGAACGTTCCAGATTGGGGCCGTGAAGCCCTCCCCATCAGGACGTGGCTGCAGGGTACAGGTACGCCCATCCAGCCTCGGGAAACGAGTGTCTGCATGACCAAGTTGGGAGAAGGCCCTTCTTAACTCCTGTTAGCTTACCCCCTTGGCCTTGACAAGAAGGAAACCATGCCCACTGCCCAGGGTAAGGGTCAAGGTGCGATCTTCTTGGGGAGGATATTCTTTTTGGGGGAAAGGGTCAAAGGGGGAAAGGGACAAGTCTGAGAGGGCTCAGCAGTTCTCTGGGCTCAGAATCTATAAGGAAATGGGTAGCTGCCTGTGTCCAAGTTACCTCTTGGAAGTACAGCCGAAGCCATTCATCTTTATTAGCACAGATTTCCTCAAACTCAGAACAAGGTCAGCGTCTGGGTGGTGAGAACTTGGGGAGGGTAATGGGGAAAAGGAGCTGTTGTCTCTCGGTGTATCTGGTATCTTCTCTGTGGGCAAGACCAGCTGCTTGACCAGATCTGAGTTTGGGACCAACTTGTTGGGGGCTGTTAGGAACCTACTCAGATGGGGCCGGGGGCAGGGGCAGGTTCCCTTCGGGTTCCCTGTGCTTGAGGGGAGAACATATGCCTGTCTGACATTCCTTTATAGCAGGGAGAGGGCCGCCAGCAATTATTTAACAGTGCTTAAGAGTTTTTGAGTTAGTGGAGGGAAATGCTACTCGGCTAGGTACAAAAAAACCAGCGGAGAAGGGCAGGGCCATGCTGGATGCGCTAGACAGAAGCGGAAGAGGTTTACGGGGAACAGGGCACCCGCATGTGCACCGGGGGCTCTCCCTCTGCGGGCCACCCCCCTGCCCTCTGGGCGGACAGCAGAGGATGCGTCTCCCCTCCCAGCCTGCTCTCATGGCCCGGGAGCCGGGGGGGCTGACACCCGCTGCGGCTGGGAGGAGTGTGGCCATGCTCTCCGGCAGCTAAGGACTTGGCCCCTGGACTTGCGCTCGAGGGCAAGCGCGTGGGTCAGTGCGCGGGTTCAGACCAGAGGGCCGACCGCATCCAGAGAGCGGATGGGAGCCTGGGGTTTTAAGAGTCACCGCCCACCGCCACCGCATCATAGCTGTAATCAGAAAGCACTAGGCAACATTTCTTATAAAAGTATTTTTTAATAAATCGATGTATTTCAATGTTGTTAACATGATAGCCCAATGCTATATCAAGGTAGCAAAAGTGAAATTCCTGGTATTTTTTTTTATATATATAAACACTATGAATGACAGTACATTTGCATTCAACTTCACAAGAAATGATCTTCAGGTTCATGAAGATTCTTTAACAGCTGTAACACCTCTCGAACAGTGAAGATGTGTGGACTGCGAGGACAAGGCGAGTCTGATGACCGAGCCGCACCCTAAGACGGAACGGAAGGGAAGGGAACGCCGTGGCAGCGTGGCCCGCTTGCGGAACGAAACCCAAAGGAAATACAGCACGAATCGAAAGGACCGAGTATCTTGCAGAGACGGAGCCATAAGAAGACGACACAGATTCGAGCCCTGAAGCAGTGTGTTTCTACCCGTTTCGTGATGGAGAGAAGCCACGGACACGGAGTCCCGCAGCGCGCGGGGCGCGGACTCTTCTGGCGCGCACGATGGCGCCCAGCGGCGCACCGGGGCCTCCCCGCTCTGAGCAGATGCTGGTGAAGGGAGCTGTGCGCTCCTGCTGGGGGTCAGAGCGCGGCTGGCTGGGGGCGGGCCTCCGGCGGAGCCTCTCTCCGCGCCACCTCCTCCGGTCCGGAGGCCACTTTCCAAGCCGATGCCCCCTTCTCAGGGCTGACAAAACGAACCGACCCAAGCAAGGGCACTGAAAACCAACACCGACCTGCGGCTTCTGACCCCCCCAGCCTGTCACCGTCCGACCCGCCGTGAGAAATGGCTGCGCTTGGTTCCCGCTACAGAGAGAACCTCAGGCCCTTCGCGCTCACTTCGCTCCCGGTGCTGCGGACGAAGGTAAGACGACGGGACGGAGACATCACGCGCGCGCCGAGCCGCTGCCTCCGGCTGGGCAGGGACGGGACGTCCCCGGGTTCGCCCAGAGGGGCCTAACGGGCGGCGGCTCCTCCATGCGGGGCAGCAGCGCAGACTAACGGGCCGGCCGCTGGGCGGACCGGAACCGACCGTCTCCCGCCACCGTACGTAAAAATCCCGGGCACAGCGCTCCGACACTTTCCGCCCCGGCTGCGGCGTCAGGGCTCTCCTCTGAGGGACACGCACCTGGCCCGGGTCCCAGTGTTTGATTCTAAATCTCCTTTGGGGGCCCGAACCGAGTCCACTTCCCACAAAGACCACAGCCTCCGTCCTTCCTCCCGCGCGTCTGACGGAGCGCTCTGCACCCTCTGAAGAACCGAGGGCGGATCGGCCGAGGCTTCCCTCTCCGAAACGGGACAGCCAGAAGCGGAAGTTGGGTTACGGGGCTTCATGTTCCTCGGGTCAAAGCTACGAACCCAAGGTTTGGTCTCCCCAGGAACAGCGTGTGCTTCAGTGGATAAAAGCGACTCAAAACCAGCTGACGGAAAGAGTTAAAAGCGTCCTCCCCCCGAAGGCGCGCATCCTTCCAAAGAGCCCCGCGAACGCGCCGACCCGGACGCTGGCGGCAGAGGAGGAGCCGCTGAAACCGCCGAGTCGCCGGAGCCGCAGCCGCTGCCCCATCACGTCTCCGCTGCGGCCGCTCGCTACGTGGGACACTCGTTCTTAAGGCAGAGGAACGGAACCGGACACGCAGCGACCTGGCTCTTCCGTCCAGGGCCCCAACTGGACGTAGTCCGAGCCCGGCGTCCGGCTGACGGGGACGCGTCTGCGGTGGACAAGTTCTCCCCAGAGCAGGCTCTGTGAGAGACACGTCTGAGAACAGAAAGAGAGGACTCGTCAGACACACGGATATCTTCCGACAAAAGGTCAACGAGACTCGGTTTCCCGCGACGAGGTGACGGCCTCGCACGCGCTCGGTCGGGAATGGCAGGTGACACGGCGGCCGGCGAGGGAGTCACGCGCTGGAGAGCGTTACTTCAGCCCCAGTCCCCGAGGTCTCGTGTAACAGGCGGCCCGACCAGTTGGGAAGCAGCAGAACGTCCCCTCACACGGCTACTCAGAAGACTGTCGCTTAGACCTGCCCACCCTGTCGTCACAGCGGGGGGGGGGGGGGGCGCGGATGGACGAAGATAAAGGCGAGGCCCCCAGCGCGCGTGCAAAAACACTCCTCAGTGACCAGCAAGGGTACCTTCAACCAGAACGACCTGAACGACAGAATCGGAGGCGTCCCCGCCGGACGGACCCGGGAAGGGGCCCGCCTGGCGAGCCGGACTGGAATTTGGGACGCAAACACCCCCCTTCCTTGCCCCCCCGCGGGGCTGCGAGCCGCCGCCCTCGGCGTCCCCAACATGGACAAAACCAAACACGAACCCAAAAGACCAACCGTACGCAGGGGACGGTGACTCTGGCTGCTCCAGGACCTGTCACGTGCCCCGGGGCCCCGCCGCAGCTCCGGCCGCGTCGGGAGGCTACGGAGATGGCCCGCCTGGCCCGCTGGGGCCGCGAAGGTCTCCTTCTCTCGCGGTGGCAGGAGTCCAGGCATGATTTGTAAACAGCGATACAAAATACTGTAAACATAACTGAACAGAGCTCGTATAAAACAGAAGGAAATCCAAATTTACAAGTGGGTAAAAAAAACCAGAGGGCGGCTTCGTACAAAGTTCTCCCTCCTGCGCCGAGTGATCCTTTTGATTACAAATATAATCCTGAGCTGAAAAACTGGGATGGGGGAAGAGCCATCTTTGCATACCGAAAGCCCAGAGGACGCGTGCCCTTTCGCTCCGCTCTAGCTGACCGTCCCCGGGCCGAGACGGCTCTGGGGGGGCTTTGGAGACGCTTAGAGTTTGGTGTGGCGCCCGGGCCTGGGGCCGGCCGCGGCGCTGGCCACGGAGGCGGCGGCGGCGGCGGCGTCCTCGGCCTCCTCCAGTTCGTCCTGCAGCTCCTGGCTGACGCTGGACTGCAGGGCCGCGGGCGTGAGCCACTCCTTGGGGAGGCAACTCTGTAGGAAGGGAATGCAGGAGCTGAAGTAGGCCAGTCGGTTGATCCAGCGAGGAATCTCTTTCCCGCAGAGGATCTGCGGACGACAAAGGGTGTCGGGTTAGGTGAGAAGGGTGACGGGGGCCTGGCCGGGTGCCAGGGAGCGGGGGAGGCCGGGGGTGCCCCGGAAACCCCGCACGCGGGCCTCGGGGACACGCGGCGCCCGCCCTGGGAGCCTGGGCCCTCCCGGCAGCCCCGCCCCCCCTTTCTGCAGAGCCTTGCTCGAGGGGCTCACTTTCCGCATCTCTCTCTACCCCGTGGACTTCGGTCCCTGTCCCACTTCTCCCCCGGCGCTCGCATCCGCCGAGAAAGCACACCTCCCCACACGCAGCCCGGGCTCCGGGGGTCCGTGGCAGGTGCGGGGCCGTGCTCAGGACGCGGCCGCAACGCCCGGCTGCCTTTCGAGCGCGGACTCCGCTCGGGGTGGCGGGGGCAGATGTGGGGCCGGGAGGGGTCCCTCCGGCTGACGGCGCGTGGCTCTCTGCCCACTTCCCGCCCGGCCCCTGTCCTTAGGACTCCGGAGCCACAAGCCACGGGCCACCTACCTCAGAGAGCGAGCGTCGGGTCTTCCACAAGGAACTTTACTCTTTCTTAACCCTCTTGCCTGTCCGCAGGCGATGCTGGGCTCCCTGAGCTCATGCCCCCATCCCGTCCCGTCCCCCTGGCGGTTTTGTCTCCAGTCATGTCACAGTCACAGGCTAGGATCCGGACATCTTATCTTAGTTGATTACTCTGGAAAAGGTGTCAAAGTGTCACATGTCCAAAAACCACTAAAATATAACCGAGCCAGGACCTGTGAGTTAGCAAGGTAACTTCTCTCTCCCAGGGGGTAGCCTCATCGGACAAACGTTACATTTCCCTTACAAGCAACGTCTCTGACTTAAGCACAGGGCAAGTCTCTCTTAGGGAAGAGGCGGCACCGTTCTGACCAAATTCGATCACCCGCAGGCAGCACAGAGAGTACTTCAAGTTATTTAAGAGGCTCCCGGGTGGCTCGGTGAGTGAAGCGGCTGCCTTCAACACAGGTCATGATCTCGGGGTCCTGGGATTGAGCCCCGCGGCAGGCTCCCAGCTCAGTGGGGACTGAGTCTGCTTCTCCCTCTCCCTCTGCCCCTCTGCTCGTGCTCTTTCAGAGAGAATCTTTAAAAAACAAATTCGTGAGAAATGTGTCCGTGAACTTGATCTGGGGGGAAGCCGAGCTGTGACCTTACACGATACCACTCCCGTCTCTTTGCCGTAAGAAACCCAGGCAAACTAGTTTTACGTGGTATTTTAGAGCCGAGATGCGCCGGGCAGGGGCACCCGCACAGCTGCAGGTGAAGCACAGAGGTGTGGCGAGGAGTGTGTGGGTTAGCGGACAGCCACTGCGGACTATTCCCTTCCTCTGAACTACTTCCCAAGTCCTGGTTCTACTCGATGAGCCACCTTCCTCCCAAGCCCCGGTGCTGTGGCCTGATCAGCCGAACACACGGCGTGGAGAACGACAGGCTCCTGTTCTGGCAGGTGGATCGTGCTGGGACACGGCCACACCCATGGGCTGAGTTCTCCAGGGCGGAGTCCAGTGTGTGACCAGTCCCCCAGCTTAGAAACAACCCCCTCCACCCTGACCCTCTCAGAAGCGTGCTGGTCCTCTGCCAAGCCAACGTCTCGAAACCTCAAGTCCGTCTGTGAGTCATTCAGCACCGTGACTCGAAGTTTCAAAGAGAGGAGGGCCAGTTGTGACACTAAATGCCTTACACGTACGCGCGTGTAGCTGCTGCGTCCAGACGTAAAACACACTTCTCATGGTAGGTGGTGGTTTACGGAGCAAAATTACCTCAACCAGTAATTCCCCTTGCAGAAATCCTCCCCCCGACACACACGGGCTGGGAGCGAAGAGACAGACGCCCAGGGAGAGCTGGTACAGCGCCGTGTGGAAAGGCAGGGGCCGCCGCTGTCTCGTTCTGGATCTTTCCCCGCTGTGTACGATGGGCGCCGTGGGCCTGTCGCCTTCGGCCTTTATTATGGTGAGGTAGTTCCTGCTCTACTCACTTCACTGAGAGAGAATTATCGTAAGCGGATGCTGAATTTTGTCGAACGCTTTTCTGGACCTACTGAGATGATCATTTGATTTTTTTTCACTTTACGGTGGCATATCACACTGACTGGTCTGCAAATGTGGAACCACCCTTGGGTCCCACCCGATCCTGGTGCAGAATCCTGTTAATGTAGGCTCCGGCTTGCTATGTTTCGTTGAGGGTTTCTGCACCTCTGTTCTTCCGGGATGTTGGCCTGTGATTTTCCTTTTTTGTGGTGTCCTCGTCCGGTTTTGGTATTGGGGTGTTGCTGGCCTCACAGGAGGAGTTTGGAAGTGTTCCCTCTTTCTTTTTTGGGGAAAAGTTGGAGATTAGGTATTAAATCCTTGAATGTTCTGTAGAATTCACCAGTCAAGCTGTCCGGTCTTAAGACTTTGGTCTGCTGGGAGGTTTTGGATGCAATCTCCTTAGTAGCAGTAATAGGTCTAGCCAAATTTCCTATTTCCTTATAATTCATCCTCAGAAGTTAATGTTTCTAGGAATTTGTCCGTCTTTTCTTGGGTCGTCCAATCTGCTCACAGCGTCTCTCTTACAAGACGGAGAACTTCTCTCTCTCTTTCACTGAACCTGAAACATTGATTTCGGTTATACCCTTTGGGGTTCCTGGCCTTAGCCAGTTAAAACAAATCCCACGAAGCATCAAGGTTCATTTTAGAAAGCCGGGTGGCGCCCACCTTCAGTTTTGGTACAAATCATCTTTACCCGGACGGACGCATCATTCAGGATCTGTGCGACTCTGGCCAGCAACCCGAAGTCAGCCTGAGAGGTTTTTGGGGCTGAGGCAATGTCATGACAGGAAACACACACAAAAAGTAAAACCCCAGAGGGCACGCGGGTACCCCTAGAACAGTCAGTTTATGATGTCAGGCGGTCCGGGTTAAAAGGTCTCCACCCAATGCGCTTTGTCTCTGGGAGTGAGCACCGAGGGCCTTGCTCTAGACCGAAGATTTCTGTTGCCTCAAAGCTGGCATGCTGCCATCATCCACCCTCGTGCGAGGAAGAGGGGCCCCCGGGAGGCTCAGCCCTCGGGCACAGATCAGTGAGCCAGCCAGGGATCTGAGCGCCCCTCACCCCTCCTGCCACCCGAGGCCAGGGCAAGCAGCAGCCTGTGACCCACGACACAGACCTCACCGGTCGCTGAATGTGCCAGAGCCTTGATCTCGGACCCCTGGCCTCCAGTACAGTGAGAAATAAAGGTCTGCTGCTGAGAAGCCGCCCGGTCTGCGCTCTTGTGCTCCAAACGCAGGAGAAGACAGGGCTCCTACCAAGGGTGTCCGATCGAGCCTGGATAACCGGGCGAATCTTGGTTTCAGAGGGTCTGCCTACAGACGGTCGGATCCGAACAGCTGTCTGTCCGCCACGGCCGGTCGTGGGCCTCGCGAGCGTGGAAGCCGCATGCGAAGTCGTGCGCGGCAGGTGTGGGAACAGCGCGGCAGCCCGGTGGGACTCCAAGTCCTCGCAGCGGCTCAGGGAGGCCGAGCGCAGCATTTTTCTTTAGGACGAGGGAAGGTGCAGTGTTGAAAAAGAAAGGTTATTACGGCTGCCCCCCTTCTCCCCTCCTGAGGGGCTGTGGTTTGGGGTTTCTGTTTGTTCTTGTTACGAAATCAGCACGTGCCATTTAGCATCCTAACTTTACTTTTTAAAATTGTCCCTGCTCTCATCCAGCCCTTTTTCTGGTCTGAAAAGGATGTGCACAAGATGGACAGAGTTCTTACTGGAAATATCTTTATGTACCTGAACTAGACAGCCATATTGAGTTTAGGGATTCGTCAGGATAAAATCCCGAATTTTCAGAAAATTCCAAAATGGGTTCATACAGCCACTCCCTCTACCCTGACCACTTACCCAGCGAACAGCCTAGAGAAGATGGCCCCGTGTCTGCGGGAGGAGGGCGGTCCGGCTGCCAGCCCCCAACTGCACCAGTCGTGGCCGGAGCCGCCCTGAAGCACCCCGGGGAGGGGGGCGTCGGGAGCAGCAGGGGCTCACAGTCCTGGTTACGGGCTTTCCCCCCGCTTGCAGTTTTGGCAAGAATCACTGGTTACGGATTCAATCAGTCCCCCTATTGGAAACGCGGAGCCGATGAGCAACTCAACGTAGCCAGTCCCAGCAGGAAAAAGCCCTTCCCGGGGGGCACCTACAAGGAAGCCAGGCCGGCCGGTCAGCGTCCCTAAGGCCCCTGAGGCTTTCATGGTGTAGGGCTCCGAGGACAGTGTCCTGACCTGCAACGGTCCCCAGGGACAAGTCCCGTACCCTGAGCCTCCATCTCTCAGTGCAGCAGGGAGGGTAGCAGACGGCGCCGGGTTTCAGTCTATGAGTCAAGGCCAGCCAATTAGGTTGTGAATTCAGGATTTAAAAAAAAAAAAAAAAAGGCCAGGGCATTCCTTCTGGCAGGAGTGGGGTCTCGATGCCGTGAGGCCAGGAAGCCGTGTTTCCAAGATCAAGCAACATTCGAGTATTCCCTAAGCTCTTTTCTTAAAACCTGCTACAAAACGCGCACATCGGGCCGGAAAATCAGCAGCCTCGATGGGTCAGACATCTGAGTTTACGGGAGCTCATTAGTATCTAAAAACTGCTTTTTAACACTTTGAAGTCCACCTGGAAATGGTCTCTTTTATGTCATCTCCCTTTTTCCAGAGGCCGTAATATGCAAAATCATAGTAAAAATCTCAGCTGTGGAGAAAACATTCTCCTTTCATTATCAAAAGACTTAAAACTCCATCCATTCTAGAGTGGCAAAAAGCAAGGAAGTTGTGTCCCACTAACACTTTTCTCTTCACAGCATTCCCTGGACCTTCTATGAAATTACATGCATAGAGAAAGTTTTGTACCAATTCCTATCCTATATCGAATCCACAGACGCAATAATCACAAAATACAAAGGCATTAAAAAATTCCCCTTTTCTTTCCTCATTACAAAGTTACTCACAGTCTCCCAGCAGTAACCTTAGACAGAGGTGACAGCCGTCCGGGGGGGATGCTGGGCAGCAGCTAGAGAGTCAGTGTGGTGTCCCCCCTGCTCCCCTTCTTACTTGGCTCAGGCCCAGAAACCTTTCAACCACATTCCCTCCCACGAGGAGGAGAGAGCAACACAAAAAGTTTACCACTTTTGGCTGCCCCCAAACTCAACTTTGGTAATTTGGGGGGCTTTTCTCTTCTTGCTGGGAGGAGAGGACAGGCCTGGGTATCATCTGGGCCACACTCTGTCCCCCTGACGTCTGCAGCCTGGCTGAAACAGCTGGGGGATCCAGGACGCCGGGTCTCCTGGGGCCGGATCGACCGTTCCTGATTGCGTAGGCTGCTTCGCCTGCGACAACGGAGGGCAGCCCGGCTGCTCCTCCAGACCCCGGGTGAGGGCACAGCCGCCCTGTCTGTCACACGAAGCGAATGGAGTGGGTGCTTGCTACCGTCTCTGCCAATTTTAACATTTACGGATCCCTATGGGTCCCGGGATGAGGGGACAAGAAGGGTCAAGAAGGACTGAACCACCTTCTCTCGTTCCCGAAGGTCCTCGACAGTGTCACCGTGCCCACAAGACTGGTGCTGCCTCTCTGGCTTCCACACCCGCATGAACCGTCGGGGCTCGGTGAACACGAAGACGCCAACTCCGTGCACAGTGGTGGGGCCCTCCGTGCGGCAGGCATGGGACACATCCTCCCAGCAGCGCAGCGCCCCGCCGTGGGCCTGTCCGAGAGCTGAGCCGCGGCAGCCGCGAGGGCCGGGGAGCCGGGCACCCATGCACCGGCCACCGAGGCGGCGGCTCCATCTGTCCTGCCCACCATCCGGGTCCTGAGGGGCCTGACGCTGCCCCTGCCTACAGCTGCCCAGAGTCTGCGAACTGGGAAGCTCTTCGAGTGCCCGTTAATCTGCTCGACCTCATTTCCTAATCCTGTGACTTCTTCCCTCCGTTTCCTGTGTTCAGGTCCTACGATTCTGATCTAGCTCCGATCTCCCGCTTCGGACTCAAAAACTCCCAAGGCAAGTGCGTGCCCGTGTGTAAGCTGGCAGAACGAAATTTCCAGAGTGGCAACACGAACGAGACTTATGAATAATTTTCAGAGCTGGGGGGAAAAACTTCACACTGGAACTGAAACAGAAAAAGAAGAATGTCGTGGCTGAGAGGCAGCCGTCGCTCAGGCATTGCTTTCTTTCAAGAGCAAGTTCTAGGCTGTAAGAAAATGAATCGGGCGCCGAGGAGACGACCGTGGGTCATTGGTGCGCCCTCTCCCCGTGGCTGCGGGGTGGTCGGGGGGCACGGTCGGAAACTGCGCCCACTCGAAAGCCATGGACCTCGGGGAGCTCATTCATTCCTACAGGACACAGGGCGCCACGCTCCCCCCGACATGAAGGCCTGGGAAAGCACAGAAGACACGCAGATGGCTGCGAACAGTGGACGGCAAGGACGCCGGGGGCTGTTTTCTGCTCGAAGGATCTGCGGAGAAAGCAGCACTCACCTCCGACAGCGCCGAGGAGAAGTGATTGCAGTTCTTGTGCATGAGGTGGTAGGCGTTGCCCTTGTACTCCTTGCCCAGCTCCTCCACGATCTTCTCGATGTCGTCCTCCAGGAAGTCCGTGCTCCCTAACACTACAGCTTCTCTTGAAGGAAGAGGAGGAGGAAAGAAACACGATCGTGTGAGTCTTAAGTATTTCTAAAGTATTAAGTATTTCTTAAGTATTTCTAAAGGGCACGTTCAAAGACTGGCTTATTCCTGGGAATACTGTGACTGGCCTAACGAAGCCACAACAAACAACACAACTACAAGGTCAATGAGATACTTTTTAGAGGGGCGCCTGGGTGGCTCAGTGGGTTAAAGCCTCTGCCTTCGGCTCAGGTCATGATCTCAGGCTCTCTGCTCGGCGGGGAACCTGCTTCCCCTCCTCTCTCTCCCTGCCTCTCTGCCTACTTGTGATCTCTGTCAAATAAATAAATAAAATCTTAAAAAAAAATAATAAAAGTTCTCTGGAGTCTCAACTTTCCTACAATAAATTCTGAGGTGTGCTACTTCTGAATCATACAGATGCAAGCCTGGTCATTTTCTTTTCTTTTTTTAAATTTATTTATTTATTAGAGAGAGAGAGAAAGAGCGCAAGCACAGGCACACAGAGGCAGAGGGAGAAGCAGGCTCCCTGCCGAGCAATGAGCCCGATGTGGGACTCGATCCCAGGATGCTGGGATCACGACCTGAGCCGAAGGCAGCCGCTTAACCAACTGAGCCACCCAGGCGTCCCAAGCCTGGTCATTTTCTTGATGAAACAGTGTGTCATGTGTTAAAAACGCGGCAACACGTTAGTTTTGAAGGCCTGCGTACGCCGTTAGGTTATCAGAGAACCAGATCCATGCCGCAAATTTTCCCGCTCATTTAGGCCAGCCACCAAAGGGCTGGCCACAGTCACGTTCAGAAATTGTCTTTTATTTCCTGCTTCTAAGCCACTGTGAGAGGAATTAAAACCAACCAATCAACCCCACCAATTAAAAAATAACTGCCCTCCACCTGACTCCCAGCTACTACCCTGGACTTGCAACAGACATTATGCAATAGAAGGCAGAATTTTAGTCAGATACAAGTTAGGCATCCAAGAAAACTGAAAATACTTAGAAAACCCTTTCATCTGGTAGTCCTGTTAAAAGGGAAGCCTAAGGAACAGACTCAGGATGGCATTATAGCCAATCTGTGACCGGCCAAGAAAACCGATGAACTTCATAGTGATAAAAATGTGTAGCCCCTGGGATGCCGGGGCTCAGTTGTTAAGCATCTGCTTTTGGCTCAGGTCGTGATCCCAGGGTCCTGGGACTGAGTCTTGCATCAGGCTCCCTGCTCAGCTGGGAGCCCGCTCCTCC
>RCUC01138304.1:0-17088 GCA_003697995.1 Taxidea taxus jeffersonii | reverse complement strand
GTGTCTGAGCCCTGCAGCCTCGCCGTAAACGGAGTGATCCTTGGCCTGACGTCCACGGATCTGCTGTTCCACATGGGAGCCGAGGAGATCAGTAGGTGGGGAGCACTTCTGCTCCGGCAGGCAGGACGCTGGCTCTCTGGACCCTGGGCCTTTCTTCCACCAGGAAGATCAAGGGGCTGCTTGGCAGAGCCTTGACTGGGAAGTCCTCCGAGCAGCGCTTTGTGCCAGACCCTTTGACCGTTCACGCTCGTCTGTTCCCAGAGGGAGGGACGGGGTCTGTCTCTGCTCGCACTGGTCTGCGGTGTTGGAGACCCCGGAGAGCCGTGGCCACGTGTCTTTGCACTCCGTTTCTGATCGGAGAAGTTCACCTCCTTTTCTTCACCTCCCGCTGTCGTGACCTAAGCAGGAGTGGGTGTCCCTGCTCGTGCAAGCGAGTTGCAAAGCTGGTCAGCCGGGCATCGGTCTGCAGAGACTCAGACCCAGCCTGCCTGCTGACTGCCGTCGGGCGGTTCCTCCATCGCTGGAAGGCGCGTGGAGCAGTGCGTGTGTTAGGCGAGATGGGTGTGTGCTTGCTGGCTGGGGTCTGAGGTGCAAGGATCACCCTGACTTCACACTCATCGCACGCTGGTGCACTCCTCACACATTCTCGCACATTCTCACACGTTGCGGTTTTAGCCAACGGCTTGCGTGGTCTTGATCATCTGGGATGCCTGCTCTTTGCCTTTGCAGCCCAGTGGCCTATTCCCCTTCTCGGCGGGAACAGACTGAGCTCTTTGTTGGGGGGGGGCCGTCTTTTGACTTCCCCAGAGGCACCCTCTCATCACTGCCTACGGGCCATGGAGCTTCTCCCCGGTTTATCAAATCCTCAGGTCCTCCCCAAAGAGACACGGGAGCCGAGAAGCAAGGCTCTGCATTCCATTTCTTGCTTCTCTTGCTTCCCCAGTGCTTCTGGACCTTCGGACAGGCTCAGCCGAATCCTCAAGCACATCCTGACCCAGAGGAGGTGAGCTCACTCGTGGGGCTCTCTGACCAGGACGAGTGTGCTTTGGGCGTCTGGTGCTTTGACAGATGTGATTGTGAGCACCTTCCTCGGGCCACGACCACGGCACTCTCCCCCCTGCCCCCCGTGATGACAAGCCTGCCTTCTGTCCCCCAAACACAGGGAGGAGTGGAAGAGACGATGTGGGAAGAGGGGCCCCCGGCCCAGCCACTGCTGACTGTCTCTCTCATCTCTGTAGCTACTACCCGCTCTACCCACCCCAGGAGGACATGGCCATTGACTACGAGAATTTCTATGCCTATGCACAGCTGCCCGTCACCCCGGACGTCTTCATTATCCCATCAGAGCTGAAATACTTTGTGAAGGTAGGTTTGAACTCTGCTTTTTCCCCAGAAACACCAGGACCCATCTGACTTTCCCTTCTAGGCCGCTGGTCCCCGCTCCTCATGCTGGGGACGGGGCTCCTTTCTTTGGGAGAGGTGACAAAAGGACTAGAAAATGAATCTGTTAGCAAAATGTTTGATAAAAGCCATCTCCCTGCTCCCATGTACCCCCCGGGTGCTCAGCTAGCCAGCCTGGGAGCCCCAGGGGCAGGTAGGAAGGCCCTCACACAGTGGTTGTCACGTGGGGCCATGTCAGGGAGACCCGGGGACATTTCGCACGTGCCCTTGCCTGCCCCACTCCCCGGAATTCGGATGTGACCTCCGGAAAGGGCTCCGCCATGAGAACTTTGAAGAAGCCCTTGGGTCATTCTCATCTCTGCCGCCCGAGGCCCTGGCCCCCGCCTCCGGGGTAGGTCCCTGGGGATCCACCCAAGCTCTCTTGCTAAATCAGCCAGTTCGACCTCAAGAGGTAAAAATGTGTTCTGCTGTTGGAAACAATAACCAGGTCAAGTTTGTCTCCCAAGTTGGGGAGCGGATTGTTAGCCTTTTTTATTCTGGTTCAGAGGCTCAAAAGGAACTCAGCGCTTTCCAATAATTGGTTAGCAGATTGGACTTGAGATGTGTCCGTTGCCTTCCGCTCCATTTTATCAGCCCCTCTCTGGGGTCTGTTAGGTGGTTCCAGCTTTCTCACGTCAGCCCCTTTCCTTTCCCCAGGACGTCCTCGGCTGCGTCTGTGTGAATCCCGGGCGCCTCACCAAGGGGCAGGTGGGAGGCACCTTCGGCCGCCTCTTCCTCAGGAGGCAGCCGGCGGCAGGCGGGGAAGGGAGGCGGAGTCCGTGCGTGGCCGCCCAGGTGGTCAGGATCTGAGGCCTGGGCGCTTCCTCGTCCCCTGTCGTGCGGTGCTGGCGGACGCCTGAGAGCCCAGGAGCGGCCCTCCGCCGGGAGCCCAGCCGCTGCAAGGTGGAGGAGAGCGGACAGTCAGCTGGTGCGGGGAGGCTGCGGGGCGCGGGCCCGGCGAAGCTGGACCCGGACCCGGACCCGGAGTCGAGCTGCTCTGGAAGAAGCTCTTGCTCCTCCGTGGACACGCAGAGCCCGGGGCAAACTGGCCGTGGACGCAGCGTGCTCGGAAAAGGCCAGAAGGCTTGGTGATCTCTCAGCGGGAATCAGACGCGGAAACAACTTTTGGAGAAATAAAAGTAAATTCCGAGGGTGACTCCTGAGCGGAGTTCTTTTTCCTCTTTCTTTTTCCTGGCAGCGAACAAAGAACGTTGCCTCCTTAACCTGTGCCCAGTGAAGGCAGCACGTCTGTCACACTGGGTGTCCCCCCCGGCCACAGCCCCAACCCTCCCCAGGCCCCGTGGTCTCCGTGCGGAGGGGCGGGTGGGGGGCAGAGTGAGGCGGCGCGCCCGGCCCTCCCCACACAGCCCTGTTCTTCGGGCCGTGGTCCCAGCCTGGCCGCTCCATCTGGAGGGGGCGGCCTCCCGGAGCCCTGCCAACGCTGGATTCCCCGGCGCCGACCCTGCCAAAGCTGCACAACGCGTGGGGCTCGCCCGGAGCTCTTGGCCGGGTGGGGCCCTCTAGGGTCCCCAAACACCCCGTGTGTCCTGGCATTTGGGGAGAAGCCATCACTAGCTAAATATGGACTGGGTTTCTGCCCAAAGCCAAGCCGGAGGAGCCCGACTGCTGGGCTGAGGGAGTATGCAAGGGCGCGGCGGGCGTGATGCCTGCGGCCTGAGTCAGAGACAGGTGACTGAGCAGGGTCCCACCTTTGCCTCCTGCCTCGGACGGCGAGGGGGGAATCCACGGCAGGTCCCACCGGCTTTGGGAGAAACTGGCCTCCCTTTGAAAACAGGCAGCTGCGGTTTTGTCTCGTTCATTTTATAGGCTCCTTGTCTGAGCACGAGAACAGAGACAAGCCCCAGCATGGGGAGCTGAGTTTCCCTCCTCCTAAAGATCCCTGAGCACCCAGCCACTTCATCTCCGGACGTGGCATTTAGGAGCCCAGGCCCCTCTTCCACAGCCTCAAATAGTTCGAGAACAGCCTTCTATTTGCACCAACCCCAGTGTCCGCCAAAACCCTGCACCCCGCCCCCGCGCCTTGGGAAACCCTGGCCCGGGAAGATTAAGCAACAGGCCCTGGGCCACGATAAACTAGGCTCTGCGCCCTTATCGCATGAGTCCCTGCATGGCTCAGAAGGGGCCCCGCTCTAGCCAATTATGCTCATGTCGCTGAAGCAGCTTTGTGGGGAATCGTCGTGTCGTGGTCCCCCCTTGGAGGGTACAAAGCCTCCTCTCCCCTTAGGACAGGCTCCGCAAGATCCAGAGTCCCCGTGTGATGGGGCAGTTGGTGGAAGGGGAGGAAGATTCTGCGTCCTGGGGGGCGGCGAGTGCCGGGCAGGGGGACACAGTGGCCTGCAGAAAGCTGGAGCTCAGCATGAATGGGAGCGCGAGCCCGTTGCCTGGAAACGAGTCCGAGTCATGTGACTATTGGAAGTGATCCTGGAGGCCCAAAGAGGCGTTTAACACTCAGAAAACCCCAGATTGCAGCCCGCTCTGGTGGGCGGGCGCCTCTCTGCCACCAGACGGTTCCCTTTTGCTGGTGTCAGGAAGCCGGTGCACAGCGACTGCCAACTGGCCGTTTGAGACCTCTTTCCAGCTGGGACACTAATTTCCTGGCGGGCTGTCCCTCTTGCTCCTGCCCGTGCCGGGCACCACCCTCCCTCCAGAATAAGGCTTGGGAGAAGTGTCGGGAAGGGAGGGCGGAGGAGGCTGAGGAGCCAGGGCTGGGCCAGGACTCCTGGGACCCTCCTGCTTCAGAACCCCCTTTTGTTGGGTGGCATCTCCTCTGGTCCTCCTGCCCGTGCCCTTGAGACACAAGCCTAAGGGTGGAACAGATGGTTCTGAGCGAACAAAGTCCCTGTGCTCTTCACAAGTTCCACGTCTCCGTGTCCCAGCCCTTGTGTCGTGCACCCCCCCTCCACGCCCAGGGTGACTCTGCTCCTGGGGGCCTCCATCCTGCTTTGCCTCTGCAGCTACTTCGGTCTTGGCGTTTCCTTTCCCTTGACCTGGGGTCACCCAGCCTGGCTCAGCCCGTCTTGCAGCTTCCCCTGGTGCTGGGAGTAGCCTTCTGGGCTGATTTTTCACTTCTGTTTGGTACATGATCCCTTCCCCTGACCTTGGGGCTCCTGGCTGAGCCCCCCACGAGAGCCAGTCCTGTTTGGCCACACAGAACGTCTTCCTCCACACTTGACCTTCCTAACTAGCCTTGAAGGGCCTTGACCGACTGGGGCAGGGGTGGGGGTAGTTTTTATATTTGTTTTTTTAACACTTTAAAAATTAGTGAGATATACGACCAGCATCAACTTTACCATCTGACCGTGTACCATTTGGTGGTTTTTAGTACATTCACAATGTCATGTGAACAACATAACTAACGAATTCCCCATTTTCCTCACCTCTAAAAGAAACCCCATCCCCATTAGCAGTCACTCCCCACCGCCATCCCCTGGAAAACAGACCCACTTTCCACCTCGGCACACTTGTCTGTTCTGGGCACGTCACACAAATGGGATCACAGCACACGTGGTCCTCCGCACCCGGCTTCTTTCTCTGAATACCACGTTCTCAAGGGCCGTCCACACTGTAGCAGGCGTCAGACTTTCATTTGCTTTCGCCCCTTGTTTGAGTCCTGGTCCCTTGTGCAGATGGACAGTGTTGTCCTTCTTCCCTCATCAGGCGACGGACAGGGCTGTTTCCATATCATGGCTGTTACGAATGACGCTCCAGTGTTGGGACATCTGTCTTCAGTGCGCTTGTTACACACGAGGAAGAGAATGCAAGCAAAGAGGAGGAAGAGGAGGGGCAGAGAGGGACAAAAAGAAGGGATGGGCCAGGAACGGAGCTCTGGAGCCAGACTGTGAAGTCAGGAATGTCTTGCAAAGGAGTTTGGACTTGATTCACCCCAGGGAACTTTCGGAAGCTTCCATGTGGAGCAGGAGGCCAGTATGGAACCTGCATCTTTTTTTTTTTTTTTTTTGAAGATTTTATTTATTTATTTGACAGAGATCACAAGCAGGCAGGGAGGCAGGCAAAGAGAGGAGGGTAGCAGGATCCCCGCCAAGCAGAGAGCCTGACGCGGGGCTTGATCCCAGGACCCCAAGACCATGACCCGAGCCGAAGGCAGAAGCTCTAACCTACTGAGCCACCCAGGCGCCCCTGGAACCTGCATCTTAGGAAGGCCTGGCAGTGCCGCAAAGGGCAGAGTGAAGCTGGGGGAGTCTGGAGGCCAGAGACACTCTAAGAGCTATCGGAAGACAGAGACTCCTGGTACCCACTCTCTGTTCCCATAGAAACAGCACCCTGGTTTCCCTGTGGGGAACCACCCCTCCTCCACACTCCTCCCTTGCCTCAACCAAGCAGCACATTGCTCCTTCCTGGCCTTGGTGAATGGTCAGGGAGAAGCATGACCAAAGACAGTCCAAACACCATGACTCCAGGACTTCTGCAGGAGTGGTAGAAAAGATGCGCTGCAAGGGCGGAGCTGCTGCAGCCATCTTGCCATAATGAGGGGAAACCCATCCTGAACAGGCACTAAACCAGAGGACATGTTGCCAGAAGTTAGGGAGAGAGAGGTCAGCACCAGGCCACATCATCTAAGCTCTGATGACAGTAGCCCCACCCACCCCCAAAAATCTAAGCCACAAATACACCCCCTTCTTTTTTTCTTAAATTAGTTGGAATTGAAACGATGGGGGCCTAATCCAGGACAGCAGGATTGGGATGACTGCCAGGGGATGGATGGAGAAAACAGCTCAGGTAGGAGGGCAAGAGAGCTAACATTTCTGAGGATGTACTGTGTGAACTCTGACATAGAGATCACACCTAACTCTCCCAACAGAGAGGCTGGCAGGTGCTGAGAGGCTGGATGTCACAGGCCTAAGTAAGTGATAGAACTGGGACTTAAACTCCAAACCCTCTGTCTCTCCACCCTGCCATGCTGACCAACTTGGTACACGACAAGGACAGACTTAGAAGGACTTGCAGGTAACAGCCCAGGTGCCTGGAAGGGGGGGGGCAGTTTGAGGCAGGTGTTCGGGGAGGTGCCTGGGACTATTGGGGGCAGGTTGGGACCAAGGGGGGACACCCAAATGAATGGTTATTGGGCTGTGCTCTTGGGTGACAGGAGCCACACTCTGGTGAGGGATGGGGACTGGACTGGTTGATCTGGGAGGGGCCTACATAAAGCTGGAGAACGGGGAGGTCCTGGGGGTCTGGCGGAGGAGGGGGGAGCTGGAGTGGAGCTGACCCTCCTGGCCTCCCAGTCTGGAGGTCACTGAGGTGGGACTCTGTCACCCCACCATTCCTGGGCAGCCAGGCCTATCTGCTCCCTCCGGGTCTGCCCTAGAAATGCCCAGGCCCCCGGGGCCCAGCCTGCCCTCGGATCCACCTGGGCCTGGGCCCAGTTCCCGATTCCCCCACCCGGCCCACCCTCCTCCTCACGTTCCGGGCTCCCTGCCCTCCCGGAGGCCACATGACAGCTGAGAGGCCAGGCCGGCAGCTGCCTGGGCCACGGGGGCCCTCCGAGGTCTCTGGGACAGCTGCTGCCCCATGACCCTGCTGACCCCAATCCCTGCATCCTGCTGCCTGAGGGCCCTGCTGAGCCCCGTCTCCTCTCCACTCTATCACTCCCAGATCTTCCCAGAGTCTGAAGCATCTGGTCCAGGGTCAAGTCAGCAGCCCCGCACCCCCCCCCAAGAGTGGGAAGGGGGAGCTGCAGGGCTGGCAGAGGCAGCCCCTCTGGGCGGTGGCTCTCCCTGGAAGCCAGCAGCAGTGCCCTCCTGGCTTCTTTGCTCCAGGAGCAGGAGGAGAACTGGGTCAGGGTCTAGAAGGCACGGCCATTCCTGATTCCCACAGGTCCTTCCCAAGGCTCACGTTCCCCTTGAAGGCTCCATCCCCTTCAAATGCTCTGCCCCTTTGAACACATCCAGGAGCAGTGGTTTATTTCTGGGGGCAGGTGTGGAAGGGCTAGGGGTCGGGGGCAGGAGGACTCAGAGAATTAATTGTCATGTCCGTGCTCATAGCGCATTTGAAATCTTTCGCTATGGGCTTGTTTGTTTTAAAAGAAATATGCCCACAGCGGTCTGGCCCCTCCACTCTGTTCTCCATGTCCCATCCCGTGGGTAACCTCCTCCCCGTGAATCCAGCAGGATGCCTGCCTCCCGAGAGCGGGAGATGGTCCCATCCCTACCGAGCACCGCAGGCAGTAGGCCCACGGGAGGTACCTGCAGAAGGAGTGGTTTCCCTTCTACCTTCCCAGACAGACACCTGGAAAGGAGGGAGCAGGAGTGCCTCTGCCTCTGGCGTGGGGACCTGGAGCCCGAGCCCTTCACTTCCCACATTCTCTCCTGTTGCCGGACACTCACTGTGGGCCCACGCTGTGTCGCTGTGTCACTGTGTCGGGGTGGGATCTGGATGCAGAGGGGAGCCGAACAGACGATGCCTGCTTCCCCCAGAGCTCCGCTCCAGGACAGAAACCACGAGCAAGCGAACCCCAGGCACAGGGGCAGGCATGTGCTGTGGCGAAAACCAAAGCCGGGTGGGCGCGCAGAGAAATCCTTGGCTCCAGGCTCTTACTTCCTAAACCCCTGTCCCCGACACGCCCCCTTCCTGCTGTCCCCAGCATCGTGGCGTTCATTCACTGACCGGTTCCTTTGCTTGTTGGTCAGGTGCCTGCTATGCTGCACGCACTCGGGGAGACGCTGGTGGCTACCGTCCAGAGCGGGATGGACGGGAATCAGTTGACGATGGCACAGAGGGGACAGTGATCCAGAGTTTCTCCAAGGGTATCACAAGGGGACGTGACATCGGCTGGGGGTGCAGAAGGCTTCCCTGGGGGAGAGACGCCGCAGCTCAGAGCTGCAGGATACCCTGGGGAGATGGCTGGGTGAGCCGAGGGCAGGAGCATGCGCAGGGGGGCTTCCCCAGCGGCAGAGGGAGGGGGACAGCAGGGGGGGGTGTGTGGCGGGGAGAATGGGCAGGTGGCACATCAGCTTCACCCCCAGAATCCTACACTCCCTTGGTGACCCCACCGTCCTCCCTTCCCTCCCCCACCCATTCTATCCTGAGTCATCACCCTGGATTGGGCTCAACCACCCCCCTTCTCCTCCCTCCATGGGCGCCATGGCCGGTCTGTCACCAAATTCCAATCTTCCTACTTTATTATCTCCAACTCTGGCTTTTACGCCACAGCTCAGAGCCAGGCTCTGTCTCTTTGTTGAACCAATGGTCCCCAGAACGGCCCCTGCCTGTGGTCAGGCCTCCCTCTAAGTCCCTGTCTCTGAAGCGACCTTCCTAAGTGAACCTGTGCAGCCAGAGAAGGAACGAGGAATGGCCCCAAAGCCAATGAAAAGATGGCCAAGGGACGCCTGGGTGGCTCAGTTGGGATGCCTGGGTGGCTCAGTTGGTTAAGCGGCTGCCTTTGGCTCAGGTCATGATCCCAGCGTCCTGGGATCGAGTCCCACATCCGGCTCCTTGCTCAGCAGGGAGCCTGCTTCTCCCTCTGCCTCTGCCTGCCTCTCTGTCTGCCTGTGCTCCCTCCTGTGCTCTCTCTGATAAATAAATAAAATCTTTTAAAAAAATAAAGAAAAAAAATAAAAGATGGCCAAACTCACTTTGCATAAGGGAAACACACACTAAAGCCACATGGAGGCTCCTTTGGGCTACGTCTGGTTCTCCCTTGTGGACCAGAGAGAACAAAGAGCTGGAGAAGCAGGCGCTCGGGGAGGCTGAGGAGAGAAGGGCCCTGGTCTATGCAGGGGTCTGGTTCCCGGCACACCCCTCGGAAGGACCAGCAGACAGAGCTGACAGAATGACAGCTGCGCATGTCCCCACCCCCCACCCCGCGCGTAGCAATGATTCCGCGGCTGTGCTCACGTGTGTGTGAATGGGCAGCTGTACGAAGTGACTCACGGCAGCCCTGCTTGTCATAGGAAAGGGCTGGGATCAACCGAAAGGGCCACCGGCTGAGAACAACTTAGTACACCAGGACAGCCTGGAACGCTAGGCAGCAGCAAAAAAGGGACACCGAGGACAATTTAATGTTAACCGGAAAAAGCAAGGTGCAGAGCAATGGGAAGGGCAGAGGCTCAGTGAGATGCCCTGTGGGGTCCCTTCCAACTGCCCCTGACAGTAGAGCCTGTCCTCCCCCCACCACGGCCACCAGGACCTGAGGGACCTGGGGGGCCCTACTCGCCTAGATATTGCCATTTGTGTAGAAAGGATGGGAGGGGCTTTGCTTGCACAGGCACAGAGTCTCTCCAGAAGTGTTTACAAGAAGCTGGTAATGCTGGTTGTCTGCAGGGAGAACGGGAGCCTGGGGGGCAGGGGTAAGGGGGAAGCTTTTGCCTTAGTCATGCTGGAGACTCTGGAAAACTGAGCGGTGGTCCCCAGAGTAAGAGGGATGGATGCTGGGCAAGGAAGACAGTGTTCACCCACTACCCTCTTGCCCTTTCCCCCTGTCCTATACCACGATCTTCTGGATAGCTCTTGTTCCCCCAATCACATGAGGCATCTACTTGTCCTCCTCCTGACCTTTGCCTTGGCCTCTGCCTGCTCCCGCTGGAACGCCCTTCCTTTTCCCTGCCTGGCGAACTCCTATTCACCCGTTAATACCCTGCTCAATTATCACTTCCTCCTTAAAGTTTTCTTAACAGTCCCATCTGCTTCCTCACCTCTAGGAAAACAAACCCTTCTCCTTTCTGATCTTTCTAGTTCTTCTTTCAATCCGCAGTCACTGACTGAGCCTCATCCAGGCTGGCCTGGGATAGACGGAGTGGAATCAGAGACAGCCTCTACCCTGGAGGACCTCCTTTATGGCACAGAATGTGCTGTTTTAGGATTGGTTATTTGTTTCACTTGGGGTTATCTGTTCCCTGCAAGCCGGGGACCAGTCTTGGCCACCGGTGTCTTCTCTGGTCCAACACAGCCATAGACAAAAAGTAGAATCAAATACGAGTTTTCAAAATGAACGGTGACAGCGTGTCTTGAGGGGGTGGGAAGTGTTGAAGACTGCCCCGGCTGACTCTGTGTCCCCAGGCCAAAGGACAGCCATGGGCTTGGATGCTCACAGAGGCATCTGGAGGAAATGTCTGGGCTGGTCCCTCCTAGGACAGAACTGTCACCACTCTGGAAACCCCCATGGCTCTGGGCCTGGGGCCAAAACCCAGACCCAGAGGAAAGTCCTCCCCACAAGGCCCTGATACCCAGCTCCCCAGGAGGGGTTCAAGACAGAGGCAGAAGCAGGGGGCAGCTCCAAAGGAACTCCCATCTAGAGTCTCAGCCTCTGGCCGAACAGACTTCTCTAAAGGAGGGTGAAGAGCGAGGAGGGCAGGGCCGGAGTTGGCAGGAGCCCAGGAGAAGAAGGAAACAAGAAACAATCAAGGAAAAATCCAACCCAGGCCTGGGGTTGGCTGAGGCCATGGGGCCCTGCAGGCTGAGCTCGGGCTGGGGTGGAGAAGGCTTCCAGGGGCGGACGGAGCTTCTGCCCAGCTCCGGGCTGCTCCACGGCCCTGGGCGGTAGGGGTGCTGATGCCCCTTCCAGATACTTTGTCTCTTTTCACTGGCCCTCTAGATTCCCCCCAAGATTATTGCTACGCCTCCCTCGTGACTCTCTGCTCTCAGGCCTGCCCCCCCGACTCGTGGTCCCCATCCTCCCGCCTGCCTCCCTGGGCCCTAGCTTCCCAGGTAGGTGGGGCTGTGGTGAGCTGGGTCCAGCCTGGGGGTCCTTCCCTGCCAGCCCCCCAATCCTCCCCACTTAACCTTGGAGAAGGGGGGCTTCCGACTCTCTCCACAGGGGTTGGGGCTGCTGACGTAGATGCTTTCCAGGAAGAAGGGGCTGGGAGGGGAAGGAAGGGCTGAGTCAGTCCCTGTGCGGTGATTACAGGGCCCTATGGGGGAAGGGAGAGCAGCCATGGGGTGGGAGAAACCAGCTGGACCCGTCTCAGGGCCAGGGAGAGCTCCCAGCGGAGGAGCAGGAAGTTGAATAGCCCATTCCAGGCATTTCTCCATCAGTAGCTTTCCTTGTGCCTGACCCTTCCCAAACGCCCTTCAGGGTCCTGCCCCCTCAGCCATCAGGGCGCCCAAGAGCCCTTCCAGTGAGAACAGTCCAGGCCTTGGCTGAGGTATTAGACCCTGAACACGGGGTGCAGGCAGGGCAGGGGGGCAGGACACTTGACCTGAATGTCTGTTGAGTCAGAAAAGCAGGACACCCTGGCGCTATCCCCTGGCTCAGGATCCCATCCTCCCCGCCCACACTCAGGCCCTTACACACAGCCTGAGAAGTTGCGTAAAAAAGCACCAATTTTAGCAAATGAAGTCCTGGTTCATAAATGCGCACTAATTGCTGGGCTTCCACAGCAGCCAGTGCGTGTGTGCAAAGATCCTGCCTATTCAGCAAAAGCTGGAGGAGAGGAGCTGTCAGCAGGCACCTCGGGGGATTCCACCGGGGATTCCTCCGGCCCCAGCGGAGTGACCTAACCTCATCTGTGCAGAGAGGATGGAGCGCTCACCTGAGTGCTTGCAAAGCCCAGAACCCACCACCAGGCCGCAATCATGCCTCGGATGTAGGCTTTGTGCGGGCGGCCCTGAGCTCGAGCTCAGGCTGATGACAGGGGTACACTGAGCCACATGGGGAGCCGCCACTTAACTGGAAGCTTGTCACATCCAGGGGACTTAAGACAGTCCCCAGAGCACAGATGGTGGTTCTCATGCTCTGGGCCCCGGTTAGGAGTCCTGGCCTGACAGCCAGGCTGCAGAGAAGGCTCATCAGTTGCTAAGCGGGGGAGGGGTGGAGGGGGAGCAGGGGCCAAATGCATTGCTCTCTACCCATCCCCCAATGGTCCCCAACAGCCCCCCGCCAAAACCTCTCCAAAGAGCTCTGTAACTGGTTCCCAGGGTCATGTGGCGTCCGATGAGTGTCTTTGCCCGTCCGAACTTCCATCCCTGCAACTTTCTATTTTGTCACCAGCTCTGAATGGAGCTCTTAACGGACCCTTCCCAACCTCCTTCCCCCAAAGGTGGACTCTCAGCAGATGGGCAGAGGGTACTGTGCCTCAGCCACATTCCTGCAGGCTCAGGAGGTCTCATCAGTGGAGTTAGGGGGCGAGGCCAGCTTGCTGTCCCCCAAAGCAACTATTCCAGTGTTTGCATGAAAGTGACTGTTGTGGGGCCTGTGTTCCCATCCAGAAAGCCTCTTGTTGGGGACTCATGTAACTAACCCTCCTTTTACAGGCAAAGAGGCTCAGAAAGGGACTGTCCTTTGCCTGTAGCCATAGAGCAAGTGGGCAGCAGAGTCAGCATGCCACCTGGGTCCATGGCTCAGAGACAGCGGCTTGACACAGAGCTGCTGTCCCCTCCCAGGGCTGTGCTGGGGGAGGGAGGGCAGAGTAGGAGGGACAGTGGCTGGATGAGAAGCCTGAGGCAAGAAGAAGCCCCAAAGACCGCAGGTCTGGCACTGTGAGGCGGAGCAGGTCACCATCAGGTCCCTGAGCTTCAGTTCTCTTTCCTGAGGCCCTGAATTCCCCGCGGCAAGAACAGCAGCTGGCCCCTGTTAGATGCTCAGCTCTGTTGAATCACTGGAGGAAGGGCAAATTCCTTCCGCCTATGTCCACAGCCCTGTGCAGGGCCTGCCCTTCAATAAATGTTTCTAGTACTGAATGAGTGAATGAATGAATGAGTGAATGAATGAATGAGTGAATGAAACGAAGTTAGGATGAGCCTACGTATGGGTTCCACCCCCGCCCTGGAAGCCAACTAAACTGAGGGCACACGGCATGCCCAGGCCACTCTGCCCACACACCTCAGGGCTCTCTTTTCTAGGGGGCCGTAAACTTGAAGCTCTCGCAAGTTTGTTAATATTTTAACTCGGGTGCCTCCCCAGACCCAGCCCTCCACGGAGGTACCGGTCCAAGGACGCTCGGTGGATTCTGAAGAACTGTAATTCGGTCTTCCGGCGGCCGCTCCCTCGGCCCTTCCAACACCGAGAGTTCTGGTTCCGACAGGCGCAGCCGGAGTCCGCAGAGTCCAGCCCGGGCACCCGACACCGCCCGGCCCGCAGCCACCCGAGCCTGCACTGGGCCCCGCGCCCGTGCTGCTGCGGGACCTGGGCGCCGCGCCACGGAAGGGGGAGCACAGGCGGGGCCCCGAGTGGGGCGGGGATGTGGGCGGGGCCTGGCTGGGGGCGGCCCGGGCATTGGCTCCGCGGGCCAGGGGCGGGGCTTCAGGGGCCACGGACCTCGCTGTGAGTTCACAGCCGGGATCGCCTCCCAGAGCCGCGCCGTCCAGCGCTCGAGCTTTCGCAGCCCGCGGGTCCGCCGCCTGCGCGCGTCAAGGTGAGTTCGGGCCGGGACCCTGCAGCCGGTCCGCGACTCCCAGGGCCCTTCCTGAGAGGCCCATCCCGGTGGCGCCCCGTCCCGGCTCGCGCCCCGGTCCCTGTGTCACCCCCGTGCATGTCCTTCCCCGGGAGCCTCGGACTCCGTGGTGTTTCCCGCCCGCGTGTCGGTCCCAGCGGCCACGCCCGCGCCCCCTCCGCCTGCAAGGGGCAGCGCATCCCGAACCCTAACTCGTGGTCCCGCCCTTCACCCTGAGCCCTCGCCTCCGCCCCACACCCCGGACGGGGGAGCGCCCTCCCGCCGCCCAGCGTCCCCGCCCGGGCTGGGGGTCGTATTTTTAGTCGATGGTGAGGTGTCCTCCTATCTTTAGCCGCGGCCGCGAGTGTCCTGAAACGGATCCGGGCTGGGTGCTCGGGCAGAGGGCGGGGAGGGGTCGGCGCCGGAACCCGAGCTGGGGCTGAGGAACCCGACCCGCGGGAGCCAGGGGTGGGGGCCTGCTCGCCCGAGCTCTGGCCCTGCGCCGAGCGGACACTCGGACATCGCCCAGGCCGGAAAGCACGCGGGAGGCTCCTCCCAGAGCTTGGAGACCCTGGCAAGATCCCTGATCGTCCCTTTCCCCACCTACTGTCTGGTTGTGAGACCAGAACACCGCAAGAGAAGAAGATCCCTCAGACGATCCGCATCTGATAAGCGAACGTGCCACTCCTTGGGGGGCCCCTGCCTGGAGCCCGAAGCGCGCTCGAGACCCTGGCGCGCGCCGGGACTCCTCTGAGATGCGGGGCGACAGAGCGCGCGCGCGCCACCTAGCGGCCGTGAGGCCGAGCGCCGCCCCGCACAGGGACCCCAGGGACCCCGGGAGACTACCGCCCGCGAGCGGGACTCGCAGGCTGCCTCCAGGGCAGGCAGGAGAAGGCGGTCGCTCGGAGGATGGAAGTATTTGGTTTTGATCTTGTTCAGAGCACTGTCCCGGATAACCAAATTGCTTGAGGAAGGCCCTACAGCCATTTGCCGAATGAATGACGGGGCTGACAGGGACCCCCAACCCTGTCTGTCCTACATCTCTCATTTGCAACTGTGGCAGTAGGGTCTTCCAGTAGTCCTCTGGTGATGGCTTTGTCAGCCCATTTTACTGATGGGGAAGGTGAGGGCCAGAAAGGAGACGTGTCTTGCCCAAGGTCACAGAGAGTCCCAGATGGAGATGGATTCAATTTCTGGCTCCCGATTTCAAGGTTAGGGGGTGGCTCTTTGAACGCCGTTGGTGGGGAGTGGGCTAGTACTCCTAGTCAAGGTAAGGGGCCGTGCCTCCCGCAGGTCATTCTCTCTGTAGGAGGCCCAGGGCTCCTTTCCAGGGCAAGCTCCCATCTGCTCCTCCCATTTCTGGGGGAAGCCACCCCTTCCCAGCCCCCCATAGCCTTGTCCTGATGGAGAGCTCATTCTCATATCTCTGGATCCTTGCAAATTAGGGGAGAGGGGCAGCCAAATGGACTTATATGGAGGCGGTCTGGGGACCAAGTGGCCCCAGCCTAGCTGGGAGCCTGTTCTTTTTTTTTTTTTTTTCCTGCTCCCCAGCTTTCAGAGGTTGGGTGGCCCACTGCATCAGAGCTGTAGGGACCTGGCTGGGTACTGGGATCCACTTTTCCTCTTCCCAGCTGGGCGACCTCAGCAACGTTAAGGTCTCTGAGGTTCAGCTTTTGCCTCTGTAGAAGGCGGTGGTGACACCCACAGTGCTGTGCCTGGGAACTTTCAAATGGGAACCATGCGAGGGCAGCTGGAGACTGGGGTCTCACGCTTGCCAAATCTGAATCCTTAGGGCTTGATGATTGCAATTTCCAGCTCTCCCCTGGGTGGCTGACGCTGGCCCAACCCTTCCCCCCAGCCCCAGTTCTCCCCACATCTGGAACTGGGCGGGTTCATCTGGCTCAGTGCGAGACAGCTGTCAGGGACGCCCAATTTGTTGTGGAGACACTCAGGCTCTCTTGGCGCACTCCGTGATGGGGTGGGGGGGATGACAAATCCCACCAGTCTGCCCCACTCTTCATGAGTGCAAAGGAGGGAAAAGCTGCCCCAGGACTGCTCGCCTACCAAGGACACAGGTTGGGTGGGTGTTGGCATGCCCCCAGGTCTGGCACAGTGATCACAGGTAAATGTCCGCTCCACGAGTGAGGGGTGAGATCCCAAGACCTGGAGGCACCCACCGCGTCCCCCACCCTCCACCCTCCACCCAGCTCCTTCGAAGCTTAGCTGGAATTCTGCCACCGGAGAGTCACTCCTTTATTTCCTGTTGAACTGCAGGTGCTCAGGGAGGGGCGAGATGTCCGGTCCCTGTGGCTCAGAGTGGCTGACCTGGAGTGTCCGGTCCTAGGGTGGGGTTTCCTGAGTAAGGGCCTGGGCTGGGAGTTGGGACTCTGCCTCTCCTGCATCCTCCTGCCTTCTTCCTGCTCCCTCCTGCCACCCCTCATTCTCTCTTCACCCTGCCCAGGATGGAGAATGGGGCCTCGGAGCTGCTGCTCCGCCCCTCCCTGGCCCCTTTCCTACCTTCTCAGCCCTTTGGCAGCCTTCGGAGGGGGCTGTGGGGGAGGGGGACTCATCTGGTTACCCTCTGGATGACCTTGGACACATTTCTTCGCCTTTTGTGTTCCAATTCTACATCTGGGCTCTCATATCCACGTTCAAGGCCAATCCCCAACCGTGGGAACGCCAAGGAGGGCCTGCCATGCTTCCTTCTTTTTTTAAGCCAGCATGACACCCCACCACAGCGCACTTATTTTTTCCACATTAAAAAGAGCTTTATTTTTTTCTGACCGCACAAATTATATGTGCACCTAAGTAACACATGCTTATTATTCAGATCTGGAGCTTAAAAAGCATGAAGAAGAAAGGCAAAATCAGGGGCGCCTGGGTGGCTCAGTCGTTGGGCGTCTGCCTTTGGCTCGGGTCATGGTCCCGGAGTTCTGGGCTCCAGCCCCGCGTCGGGCTCCCTGCTCCGTGGGAGCCTGCTTCTGCCTCTCTCACTCACCCTGCTTGTGTTCCCTCTCTCGCTGTGTCTCTCTCTGTCAAATAAATAAATAAATAAATAAATAATCTTTAAAGAAAGGCAAAATCATCTGAAATCTGCCACCTGGAGAGACCCATCATTAGCATTTTGCCAACCATCCTTTTTTCAGTTCCATATTTCACTTTCTAGTCACAGTACCAAATAGTACAGGTAATTTTTATCTAGGACACTCCTCTCCTCCCATATCACTGATTCCAAAGCCCTTCCCTGCCCCCTCCCCTGCAGTCTACATAGCCCGTATAACAACCCAGTGTTGGCCTTCCA
>RCUC01138303.1:0-15000 GCA_003697995.1 Taxidea taxus jeffersonii | reverse complement strand
TTTATTTATTTATTTATTTAGAAAAAGAGATTTAAATAATAGTGGCCGGCACTGAGTCGAGGGCAGGCAGGATGCTTAAACTGGAGTGGGGGCAAACAGCTCTGGTCAGACAGAGGGTGGGAACTCCAATACCATCATACCTCAAAGGTGAGTTTAAATCCTGCCCATTTGCTCAAGCTGACTACTGACTGAACAGTCGGGAATCTGCGTCTTTGGCTATCCAACATCCCCTCCTATTTTTCCCCAATAGTCCCTTAATTTATTCAGGTGTCAGTGTGTCCAGCTAATCCCCCCATTTCCCAGTCTTCCACTCAGGGGTGGCCAAAGAAGTGAAGCGGAAGCCATTACATGGGGCTCCTAGGACATATCCTTAAAGGGGCTGACCCAGGGGGTGAGGAGGGTGGGGGCACCATTTCAGCCCCCGCCGCTGGCCTTCCTCTGAGCTGTGCTGTGGAATGACAGCTAGGGCTCCATCAGTCATTTTGTTGTCACGGGGGTAGATGCTCTGGACTAAGGATGGCAGCGCAGAGATAAGAAAGGAAGCTGGATTCCTGATGCTTCCTTGGAGCTGTGAGACGGTTCTGAATTGCCAACCTTCAGACTTCTTCACATGGGAGAGCAAACGTGGCATCGTGGTTAAGCCGTCCGGAGTTGACTGTGCATCAACAGCAGTGAATGGAACACAGTTCCAGTCTATGCATTCGTTCAGCTGGGTCACCGACTCATAGGAGGACTCTGGCCAAGTACTGCGCCGGGTGGGGAGGCCACAGCAGTGAACAAGACAGGCAAGGAGGGAGGAGGGAACTTTATACTCTCAGCTTGGGGGCGGGGGCAGGGCTGGGCAGACAAAACCAGCAGGCAAAGAAGGTAACCATAATATTCAAGACAGTGGTAAGTACTAATAATGATGCTAAGGAACAGCGATAGTGATAAGTAAACAAAGTCCTTTTGTGACTAAAATGGCCAGGGGTACATTTGCTATTTTAGATAGGAGCTCCAGGAAAGTATCTCTGGGAATAAGGATGTGAATGATGACAGGGACCCAGTCATGCAAAGATCAGAGGTTTAGGCAGAGGGAATGGCAAGAAAGAGGCCTGAGGTAGAGACTGGCCTGGAGTGTTCAAGAAAGCCTATTTGAGTGGCCTGCGGCTTAAAAAAAAAAAAAAAAAAAAAAATTGGATGGTGGGAGATGTGGTCAGAGACGTGAGGTGGGATCTGTAGGACGGGGAAAGGATCTTACTCAGCCTAACAGAGAGCACCTGGAGCATCTTAAGCAGGAAAGTGGTAGGATCTGATTACTTTTTAAAAGGTTCTCAGTGTCATGGCTGGCTCTGGGAACACCTTATCCTGAGATTCTATTTGGGTTTGGATAAAATGCTTTAATTTTAATGCCCATGACAAGGCTCACCATTCACTGCTGTTTTGCTTGGCCCAGTTTCCGTATTTACATCACAGACCTGGCCACCTGAGGCATTTGAGTTCATGACTCCCCATCTTGTCCATTCTCCTATTTGTAGAGGGTAAGACACAGGCCCAGGAAGTGAACGACTTGTCCAAAATCAGAGAAGAGACCCCAAGCCAGGCTCTTTACTAACTGTCCAGTGCTCTTCACCTCTCTCCCCACTCACCTTCCTTAATACCCTCCTGCACAGAGGCAGTATCCTTTGTTAGGAAGAAGGCACTTACCCAGCTCAGTAAGAAAAAGGAACCATGCGGTGTGTGAAAGTTAATAAAGGGAAATCTCATTTGAAGTGGAGTCAGGACACCCCATAGGGGGACCTCTCACCCACACACTTCCCCTCACAGCTTACCTTACATTCCTGAACAGGAAGATGTTCATTTTACAGCCCCAGCGGGAGGAAGAAAGATTTTTTTTTCTTCTTGCCCAGCAACAGTCCAGTTAGTAAGAAAGTGCCACAACTCCGCCCACCAGAAAGGATCAGCACCCTGAACTCTTCCCTTCCTCCAAGAGGCTCAACAGACCTTTGTTCAAAGCAGTTCTTCCCAAATTCCTCCTTTTTCTCTACAAAGTAATGTTCCTCTGTTCCTCTCCTTTGTTCTCCAGACTGACTTATGGTTTACCATAGCCTGCAGGTCCCACATTGCAATTCCTGAATACACTCATTTTGCTAGTAAAATCACTTTTTTCGGAGGGGGGGCGCAACAGATTATTAAACTATATATACCACACCAAATGGGCTCTGGTATTTTTATGCATATTATTTCATCTTAATCAGCACAGCACCCCGAAACTATTTTATAGTATTTTTATTTGATTTCTGTGAAAATTAATAAAAGGAAGGGTCACTTAGAGTGGAGTCGGAGGCCAGCAGGAGTAGCCCTCACGCGTTACCACTTGGTCAACCGCAGATCCAAGCAGAAGAGACAGATGCCCTTTGCAGAGAGATACTACCTAACTGTCCCAGCAGGAAGTGGAAAGGTTTCCTCTTGGCACTGCAACAACAGTCCAGCCAATGGGAGGCGGTGGTACTCAGCCAATGAGAAGCCAGTAGGCCTGGAACTCTGGCTTTGCTCCAGTGGACTTTGTGGCGCTAACAGCCTTCCCCAACTCCCCTCTCCCAGCCTTCCTCCCGTTCCTTCTGGCCACTTGCCTTGGGTTTTACCTGAGCTTGCTTGTTCCAGATGGCAAATCTCCGCAGTTCTCAAATACCCCCCACCTTTTTTGCTGGTAAAATAACTGTCACCTTTATTTTTAAGGTTCGGAGTTCCTATACCTCCTTCCATGGAAACAGGCCCTGCAGCCAGTTATTCCAACAGCTAGATAACATCTCAACATGTATGCATGCCCAAATGTGCCCATTCTCTTACTGGGCACCCAAGTGGTTTCTGTTTCCCCTCCCAACTATAAACGGCACTGCTAGCCCATTTCTCCTTTAATACATATTCCTTTTCATTCCTTTGGCTAATATTCTCAGAAAGACAAAAGGCTGAAGGCTATTTTTCTAGGATCTGCTACAGACAGCCACGAGCCAAAACAGGCGGCTCCCTGCGGCCGGCACAGCCCTGGCCTGCGCTCCGTGGGCCTAAATGGTGGCACGCCCTGTCCAAACGGATCCTGGGCTGGCCTGTTTCATGTTTAACACGAGGGTGATCACACCACGTACCTCCGAGGGCAGAGGGCCCGTTAAAGGAGACGATTCTGCTAAACACGCACAACCGGACCTAGCATGCGGTAAGAGGTAAGTACAATGCCAGGGTCCAAGGGTGAATGGCCCGCGGCGCGGACCGCAGCGCCCCGGAAAGTGCCCCCCCACCCCCGCCCGCGCCAACGCCCCGCACCCCGGCGAGGGAAGGCCCTCACCTTGAGGGCAGCGCAGGCCCCGGAGAAGCAGCTGCAGGTCTCAGACCTCCGCCTTCAGAAGCGAAGCTCCCGGCGTCCGCGCTAGGTTCCAGCCCCCCGGGGCCCCGCACTCTCACACGTCCGCGGGGCGACGAGCCGCGGCTGCGTTGTGCGCCGCCAGGCCACGTGCACTGGCTCGGCCCTGCGGGTCCTCAGAGCCCCCGCACTCCCTCCTCCCGGCGGTCTCCCGGCGCCGCCCCCCGCGCCGCCCCCCCCCCCCGCGCCGCTCCCTGGGCGGTCCTGACCTGTGCCCCGCCCACACCTCTGGCAGTGGCTCTGGACCCGGGCTGGGGAGGGGAAGTCCTCCTTCTGTGTGCGGCTCTCCTTCTCCATCCCTGGTTAGGTATCCAGGTTAAAAAAAGGCGGGTCCACGCAATAAAAAGGAACGAACACCCAACAGCTGTGAGACTCTCCAGAAAATGATGCTGAGTGAAAAGAGCCAATCTGAAGAGGTTCCATGCTGTAGGACTTACTTTATGTGACATTCTTGAAATGACAAGTTACAGAAATGGAGCACAGATTAGTGGTTGCCAGGGTTTAGGAAGGGGGTAGCTGGGAACAACAGGGACCCTGGTGGGGATGGAAATGTTCTGTATGGGACCGTGTCAGTGTCAGTATCCTGGCTGTGATACTGCACTGTGTAGTTTGGCAGAATGTTCTCATTGCAGGATTCTGAATAAAGGGCGGAGGGGGTGTCTCTGTACTCTTTCTTTCTTTCTCTCTCCCCCTCCCTCCCTCCTTTCTCTCCCTCCCTTTTTCTTTTTCCTTTTCTCTTCTCTCCTCTCCTCTCTTCTTCTTCTCTTTTCTCTTTTTCTTTTCTTTTTGTTTCATTTTGTTTCTTTCTCTTTCGTAGGCTCCACGACCCTGAGATCAAGCCCAGAGCTGAGATCAAGGGTATGACTCAACCAGCTCAACCAGCTGGCCGCCCACATGCCCCTCTGGGTTGTTTCTTAAACGACATGGGAGTCTACAATTTTCTGAAAAGAAAAAGCTTAATCAAAGAAGAAGAGGAATGTCCAAGGCCAAGGATATCCCCTAGAAGGCAGAGAGGTACATGAACCAGAGCCTGTGTGTGTGTGCATGAGAGAGAGAAAGGTGCTGGTGAGCAGTTTGGGCTAATTATCTTTTCCTTTTTTCCCAGTTCTTTCTAGTTTATGCTCCCTCATTTGATCACCCACCTACCTTTGTGACCTTCTGAAGGACCCTCCCCAAACTCTATGCTTTGATTTCTGGTGTCCTCAGATGACACAGAAAGCAGAAGTGAGGTTTCCCATGTCCTGATGAAAATAACTGCAGTTGGGTAGGTGTGGATGTTTCCTGCTGTTGATGGATTCAGCAATGAGAATATGGCCTCTCTGAGAAGCCCTCATGCAGGCAGGGAACAGGGCCGCCTGGTCTTGTGAGCGCAGGAGATCATGGAGGCAGCTTTCATTTTAGAATAACCTTTGTCAGAGGAAAAAGTGCTCAAGGCACTTTCTGATGGACTAGAATGTCCCCAAAGGTGAAGTTCGTTTTGTCTTATCCGCCTTTCTGTTGACTCACTGAGGGGATGTCCTCAAATCATCTCTGTGTCACAGGAGGAAACGATTCATCCTAAAAGGAAGGTGCAGGCCCTCTGGCATAACTGAAGGGAAGCTTCCTTGGGAGGAGGGCAAGTAACCCTAGTGTCGGGTCTCTTGTATTGTGTGGACTTCTAAGACCTCTGGGAGATGTGGGTGCTGTGGGAAGACCAGGGAACTGTGGAATAGCAAATGCCAGAGCCAGTCTTCGGGACATCTTAGTCTTGGCATGAGAACCGAAAGAACTGGGGAGTAAGGGAAACCAAGGCTCACTCTCTGAATAACAAGAAGGGAAAATTGGAACGTCGTGCTCATTATGCTTCTGTGTGATCTGACAGCGCCATCTTGTGGTGCTGAGGAGCAATCACACGTGCGGGCTGAGCTAGTTACTCTTGAGAATGGAAGCTGGCCTTCCCTTGGCTTTTTGAGCCCTGTGGACCCCCATGGTTGCTTCTAGGACAGTTCAGCAGGAGTCCATCTGCCCAGAGAAAATAACAGAATCTCCTGCTAATCTGGTTTTGGAATCTGAGTATTTACCGCAACCAAATAAGATATGACCATGTTTGTATTCTGAGTTTAATAAGAAGGCGGCGCTTTTAAAACCCAATAAATACACTTGACAGCAACAATACACATCACTCGCAGGGGGTTCTGAGATTTCCATTTTCATTTCCCCCCTTGCTATGAAGAAATGCAAGAACTGAGTTAAGCATTCTAGGCAAAGAGGCAGTTAAGCTAATTATGTGCTTCCTCTTCTCCCTAACTCCCTATACCTGTGTTTCCGATGAAAATGAATATCGAGGGCTACATTAAAGCTAATACAAGCAGTTTAAACTATCTCCTAGAGGAGATAGTTTGGGTTTTATTTAATGACTTTTCCTTTACTCTGCTAACAGCATCCCCTTCCTTTGAGAAACAAATGCTTCCTAATAACGTATTTTTTTATTATAGTAAACTGTATATAAGACTTGCGATTTTAACCATTGTAAGCACACAGTTCAGTGGTGTTAATTATATTCACAATGTTGTGCAAACAACACCATTATATATATCCCCAAATTTTTAATCACCCCAAAGAGGAACTCAGTAAGCATTAAGCTATCACTCCCTGCTCCCAAGTCCTGGTAATATTTCCACCTCTATCAATTTGCCTATTCTACATATTTTGTGCAAGTGGAGTCATATAGTGTCCGGCCCTTTGTGTCTGGCTTACTTACACTTAGCATAATGTTTTTGATGCAAGAAAGTTGGGTCTGAGGACCCAGAGGGAGGTCCCCACAGGTCCGGCCAAGAGGGTCCTTGGCTTTGCATAGGATAAAAATCAAACTCGAGCTGGAGAAAGTAGAAGTAGAGGTTACTGAATAGTGATCAATTATGGGAGACAGAATGTCCAGGAGCCTAGGGAAGGAAAAGAGAACAATTCTCGCTGTTGCTTGGAGTTAGCGGGGAGGGGTCCAGAGCACATGTTCCTTCAGGAATCCAGGGTAAGGTCTGCTCTAACGCAAGTGACAGGTGAATCAGAGGTCTTAGTTCATAAATCATCAATGGTAGAGGGTATCAATGCTAGCGTTGGCTAAGGTTCGTTTGAATCTAATGTCCCGGTTCATGTTTGGGTCCTGGTTCTTCTTATATATTATCAGGTATTTGGGGACCTGGGAAAAACTCAGAGAATGACTAACTGATGAGCTTCCCCCTTGGAGTGGGAACATAACTCCTTTGGGTTACGCAGATGCAAAATACAGAACAGGAGGCAAAGGGGCCCAACAGAAAAACAGCAGAGATAGAGCCTTTCTAAAAACAGAGTCCCCTCAGCTTCCCTATCTCATCTTCGAGGTACATCCGTATCATAGCACATACCAGAACTGTATTATTTCTTTTTTTAAAGGGATGCCTGCCCCTCACTGCTGTGGTGAGAAGTGGCATTCAGTGTCTGTGGAGCTTGCTGAATTGGGATTCCTGGAGGCCAGCAGGCACTAAGGCAGTCCTTGGGGCAGAAATGAGACTCAGGATGAGTTACCATGCAAGAGGCCAGCTGAGGCCAAGCAGGCATGACAGGTGTGGGCTCCTGACCCTCTGTCTGCAAGGTCTCGGCTCCAGCCAGAACTTCATTACATTTTATGGCTGAATCATATGCCACGACCCATACAGAACACATTCTGTTTATCCATTCATCTGTTCAATACTTGGGTTGTCTGGCTGTTGTGAATCATCCTGCTGAAAATACTGCTGTACAAGTATCTGAGCCCTCATTTTCAATTCCTCTGTGTATATACCTAGGAGTGAAGTTGTTGGGTCTTAGGGTAATTCTGTGTAGCTTTTTAAAGAGCTGGACAACTGTTTTCTGTAGTCACTATACCATTTCACATTCCCACCAGCTCTATACAAGGGTTCTGAATTTTCTACATTCTAACCATTTGTTATGTTCCTTTGAAAAATGATCATAACCATAATGTTAACAATGAAACAATTATTTTACCAGTAAAAATGGGTTTCTTTAGGAATAACAGAGAATTACAATTTGAGACATGCAAGCTATGGCAAAGCCATCAGCAAGTCCAATAAACAAAGGAGAGGAATGTTATTTTATGAGTAGGAGGGAGAAAATTAGGAGGGATTATTTTGAATGAAAGACCATTGGAGAAGACCAAGAGTTCAGGGTGACAACGATTTCTCATTGCCTGAGTTGTGGGTGGGGGTGGTGAATTTCTTGGAGGAGATGCAGCATAATCTGTTCCCTTTGGGACCCTATAATTGATGGGGTCTATAACTGACAATTCTTTTGGGGTCTATAATTGACAATTCTGCTGTAATTGGCATTGAGTGGTATTGCTATGGGACCCCTGAAACCAGGTTCTTGAGTCTCAATGTCATAGAAATGAACATTGAACCTGAGAGAAAGAAAACAGGTAGAGTTTATTAGAGATAGCGTGTATACAAGGAAGCTGACCAGAAAAATGTGATTACTTTGTGCTCGTCACTCTTTAGTGGCTGACATATTTTAGGGCACCTGAAAAACAGAAATAGTTGTGCAGGCAGGCTTGAAATTGTTATTTCTGGGTAAACTGTGTCTTCTGTTTTTGCTCAAACAACTCTTACTCCCTGAAGAATTGTTCTCTCTCCTTCATTGCCTTTCTGAGAAGGTGGTATTTGTCTCGAAGCATATGGAAACTTTGCAGGAATTAATTGTCTCTCATTTTCCCTGTACTGCCTCTGTATGGCTCGCCTTACTAGCCTCAGGACTCTTGTATTTTCTTCTAACAGTTTTATAGTTTTGGCTCTTATATTTAGATTGTTGGTTGATTGTAATCATTTTGTATATGGTAGGAAGTAATGGTACAGCTTCTTCTGTACATGTGGAAATCCACTTTCACAAATCATCTATGGAAGAAACCATTCTTTTCCCTAATGAAGGGACTTGGCACCCTTATCAAAATCAATTGACCACAGAGGTGTGGGTTTACTTCTGGACTGTCAATACCATCCCATTAGCATATATGTCTGTATTTGTGCCAATACCAAGCCACACGGTTTTGATATCTGTAGCTTTGTAGTATGTTTGAAATTAGAAAGTGGGAGTCTTCCAACTTTGTCTCCCTTTTCCTAGATTGCTTAGGCTATTCAGAGCCTCTTGTAATTCCATTTGAATTTGAAAATCGGCTTTTGCATTTCTGCAAAAAAATTAAAAATATGGTTGAAATTTTGATAGGAATTGCACTGAATCTGGAGGTTGCTTTGAGTAGTATTGGTATCTTGACAGTTAAGTCTTCTTATCCACTAACATAAGATGTCTTTCCATTTACTTAGCTCTTTTTAAAGATCTTTCAGAAATATTTTATAGTTTAAATTTTTAAAAGATTTTCTTTATTATTTATTTGACAGATGGAGATCACAAGTAGGCAGAGAGGCAGGCAGAGAGAGAGGAAGGGAAGCAGGCTCACTGACGAGCAGAGAGCCTGATGTGGGGCTTGATCTCAGGACCCTGGGATCATGACCTGAGCTGAAGGCAGAGACTTTAACCCACTGTGCCACCCAGGTGCCCCATTATTTTATAGTTTAAATTTAAATGTACTCTAGTTTAAATTTACTCTAGGCATTATATTATCTTGTTGGTATTTTATGATTTTTAGATGCTATTACAAATGGAATTGCTTTCTTAATATCTTTTTCATATTGTTCATTGCACATATATAGAGACAACTGATTTTTGTATGTTGCTCTTGTATCCTGCAACTTTGCTAAATTTCTCTATTAGATTTAGTAGCTTTCTTTTCTTTTAATTCAATTCACTAACATATAGTATATTGTTACTTCCAGCGGTAGAGTTCAGTGATTCATCAGTTGCATATAACACCCAGTGCTCATTACATAACACGCTCATTAAGGATTAATGCCTGTCACTCAGTTACCCCATCCCACCACCCTAACAGAATGGGAGAAGATATTTGCAAATGTCTTATCAGATAAAGGACTAGTATCCAAGATCTACAAAGAACTTACCAACTCAACACCCCCAAAATAAATAATCCAGTCAAGAAATGGGCAGAAGACATGAACAGACATTTCTCCATAGATTTAGAAGCTTTCTTATGGACTTTTTATGTATTTTATGTATTTGGAATTTTCTGTATATTTGAGATTTTCTAGACATTTTATACATTTGATATATTTCTATATATAGGATCATATAATATGTGAATAGCAGTAGTTTTACTTCTTCCTCTCTAATTTCAATGACTTTTCTTTCCTTCATTTAATTGCTCTAGTTAGAAGTAGTAGGTTTTTCATAAATGCCCTTTATCATGTTAAGGAAGTTCCCTCTATTCCTAGTTTTCTGAGTGTTTTAAAATTATTATTATGGAAGAGTGTTGGATTTTGCCAAATGCCTTTTCTGTGTCAATTGAGACCATCATGGTTTTTTTTGTATTAAGGTGATGCATTACATTAGTAGATATTCGTATGTTGCATTCCTGGACTAAATCTCATTTGGTGGTGATGTATAATCATTTTAATATGCTGTTGGATGCAGTTTGCTAGTACTTCTTGTGGACTTTGCATCAATATTTATAAGGATATTAGTCTACAGTGTTATTTGCTAGCAGTGTCTTTGTCTTGCTTTAGTATCAAGGTATGAGTTTGGACATGTTTTTTCCTCTTTAATTTTTTAGAAGAGTTTGAAAAGGATTGGTGTTAATTCTTTTAATGTTTTGATAGAATTCAAAAGTGAGGGCACATGGTTCAGGACATTTCTTTGTTGAGAGGTTTTCTTTCTTGCTTGCTTTCTTGCTTTAAGTTAACATTAAGTTGGAATATTTGGTTTGTGGGAAGTAGGCAGGAGCAAGGGAGGGGCTAAGGAAATTGTATATATATATATTTTTTAAAGATTTTATTTATTTATTAGTGAGAGAGAGAGAGAGAGAGAGCGCACAGGCAGACAGAGAGGCAGGCAGAGGCAGAGGGAGAAGCAGGCTTCCTGCCAAGCACGGAGCCCGATGTGGGACTCGATCCCAGGACGCTGGGATCATGACCTGAGTTGAAGGCAGCTGCTTAACCAACTGAGCCACCCAGGCGTCCCAGGAACTTGTATATTTTAATCTGGTTCTTACCACTTCTCAATTCTGGTTTTTCTTATAATGAGAACTTTTGACATTTAGTCTCTTAGCAACTTCCAAAGGTACAATATGATATTATTAACTGTAGTGGCCATGCTATATATTACATCCCCATGATTTCCTTATTTTACAACTGGAAGTTTGTGCTTTTTGACCTCCTTTACCCATTTTTCTGATCCCTACCCTCTGCCTCTGGCAACCAACAATTTGTTCTCTGTAGCTGAGCTTTTTTTTTTTTTTTTATCTTAGATTCTACATTTAACTGAAATCATATGGTATTTGTCTTTCTCTGACCAACTCATTGCATTTAGTATAATTGGCCTAAAATTCCATCCATATTGTCAGCAATGGCAAGATCTTGGCTGAATAATATTCCATTTTATATATGAGACACACCTTCTTTACCCATTCATCTACTGATGGACACTTGGGTTATTTCCGTGTCTTGGCTATCGCAAACAGTGCTGCAGTGAACATGAGGGTACGGACAACTTTCCAAATCAGTGTTTTTGGTTTTTGATTAAATACCCAGGAGTGGAATTGTCGGATTGTATGGTAGTTCTATTTTTACTTTTTGAAGAACTTCCATATTGTTTTCCATAGTGGTTGTACTTCGGTTCCCAACAACAGTGCACAATGGTCTCCTTTTCTTCACATTCTTGTCCACATTTGTTATTTCTTGGCTTTCTGATACCAGCCATTCTAACAGGGGTGAGGTGATATCTCACTATGGTTTTGACTTGCATTTTCCTGATGATGAGTGATGTTAAGCATATTTCCATCTACCTGTTGACCAGCTGTATGTTGTTTTGGGGAAAATGTCTATTCGGATCTTTCTGTACATTTTTAAAACTGAATTGTTTGTTTTGCTGTTGAGTTATATGGATTCTTTATATGTTTTATACATTAACCTCTTAGCAGATATATGATTTGCAAATATTTTCTCCCATTCAGTAGGTTGTCTTTTCATTTTGTTGATGGTTTCTTTTGCTGTGCAGAAGCTTTTTAGTGTGATGTAGTCCCACTTGTTTGTTTTTGCTTTCATCACTTTTGCTTTTAGTGTCTGATTCAAAAACTAATTGCAAAGATTTATGTCAAGGAGCTTACCAGGAGCCTAATGGTTTTCTTCTAAAAGTTTTATGGTTTCAGTCTTACATTCAAGTCTTTATTCCATTTTGTGTTAATTTTTATGTATAGTGTAAGGGAGTGGTCCGGTTTCATTCCTTTGCCTGTGGCTGTCCAGTTTTCTCAACACTATTCATTGAAGAGACTGTTCTTTTCCCATTGTATATTCTTGACTCCTTGTAAATTAATTAACCATACATGCATGGATTTATTTCTGGGCTCTCTATTCTATTGATCTGTATGTCTGTTTTTATGCCAATACCATATTTTTTGATTACTACAGCTTTGTAACATAATTTGAAATCAGGAAACATGATGCCTCCAGCTTTGTTCTTCTTTCTCAAGATTACTTTGGCTACTCAGGGCTTTTTTTAGGTCCATATATATTTTAGGATTTGTTTATTCTATTTCTGTGGAAAATGCCATTAGAATTTTAACAGGGATTGCATTGAATCTGTAGATTTCTTTGGGTAGTATGGACATTTTAACAATATCCTTCCTATCCATGAGGACAGATTATCTTTACATTTATTTGTCTTTTTCAATTTCTTTCATCACTGTCTTTGTAGTTTTCAGTATAAGGTCTTTTGCCTCCTTGGTCATATTTGCTCCTAGGTATTTTATTCTTTTTGTTGCAAGTATAAATAGGTTTGTTTTCTTAATTCCTCTTTCTTATCATTATTAGCGTACAGAAATGCAACAGGTTTTTGTATATTGATTTTGTATCCTGAAACTTTACTAAACTTATTTATTCCAATAGTTTTTTGGTGGAGTCTTTAGGATTTTCTATATATAATATCATGCTATCTGCAAATAGTGATAGTTTTACTTTTTCCTTCCCAGTTTGGGTGCGTTTCATTTCTTTTTCTTGCCTAATTGTCTAGCTAGGACTTCCAATATTATGTTGCATAAAAGTGGTGACAGTGGGGATCCTGTTGAGAGGTTTTTGATTACTGATCCGATCTCTTTACTTGTTATATATCTGTTGAGATTTCCTATTTTTTCTTCAGTCAGTTTAGGTAATTTGTAAACTTCTAGAAATGTATTCGATTTAGGTTATTATATTTGTTGGCATACAATTGTTCATAGGATTCTCTTGTCATCATTTTTATTTCTATAAGATCTGTAGTAATGTTACCATTTTCATTTCTGCTTTTAGTTTTTTACATCTGCTCTCTTTATTTGTCAGCCTAGGTAAGTTATGCCAGTTTTGTTGTTCTTTTCAAAAAATCAACTCCTACTAGTTTCATTGATTCTATTGTTTTTTTCTATTTTTTATTTTATATATCTCTACTCTAGTCTTTATTATCTCATTCCTTCTGCTAACTTTATGTTTAGTTTCATTTTCTTTTTCTAATTCTTCAAGATGTAAAGTTAAGGTCTTGATTTGAGATTTCTTTTCTTGTTTAATGTCGGCATTTATGCCAAGAAATTTCTGTCTGAGTCCTGTCTTTACTGCATCCCGTAAGTTTTGGTATGTTGTTTTATTTCATTCATCTCTAAGTATTTTCCAATTTCCCTTGTGATTTCTTCTTTGATTTATTGGCTATTTAAGAACATGTGGTTTGATTTCCTTTAAAAAAATTGGTTCTAGTTTCATCCCTTTGCGGTTAGAGAACATATTTTATATGGCTTCAATCTTTTAACATTTATTAAGACTTGCTTTGTGCCCTAAAATACGTCCTATCCTGGAGAATATGTATTTTGCTGTTGTTCAGTGTAGCATGTCTGTTAGGTCTAGTTGGTTTATAGTTTGTTTTGTTTTTTTTTTTCATGTTCCCTACTCCTTTACTTTTTAAAAATATTTTTATTTATTTATTTGACAGAGAGAGAGATCACAAGTAGGCAGAGAGACAGGCACAGAGAGAGAGAGAGAGGAGGAAGCAGGCTCCCTGCTGAGTAGAGAGCCCCATGTGGGACTCGATCCCAGGACCCTGAGATCATGACCTGAGCCGAAGGCAGAGGCTTTAACCCACTGAGCCACCCAGGCACCCCCTACTCCTTTATTGATCTTCTGTGTAGGTGTCCCATTTGTTTTTGAAAGTGGAGTATTAAAGTCTCTTAACTATTAATATACAATAATCTATTTCTCCTTTAAATTTTATCATTTTTGGCCTCTTACACTTTGAGGGTCTTTTCTTAGGTATGTAAATGTTTTAAATTGTTATATCTTCTTGCTGTCTTGAAACTTTTACCAATATATAATGCTTTCTTTGTCTTGGTACTGTTCTTGACTTAAAGTCTATTTGTCTCATGTTAGTATAGCCACCACAATTCTCTGTGGATTACATTTTCCATGGAATATCTTTCTCCATCCTTCCGCTTTCAATCTATTTGCATATTTGTATATAGGTTGAGTTTCTTGTAGATAGAATACTGTTGGATCATGTTTTATTACTCTAATCTGCCAATCTCGGCCTTTTATTAGAGACTTTAATCTATTAACATTCAAAGTAATTACTGATGTGGAAAGACTTACTTCTGCCATTGGGCTATTTGTTTTCTGTAGGCTTTTGTCTCTCATTTCCTCCAGTATTCTCTTCTTCTGCATTTAGTTGTTTTTTTAATGAATCATTGATTCTCATCTCATTTCCTTTTGTGTATATTCTTTAGATACTTTGTTGTTACCAAGGGGATTACATTTAATATCCTAATTTATAACAGCCTAATTTGAATTGATAACAACTTAATTTCAATAGTTAAACTCTTCTCTACACAGTTCTACAGCTCTGTTCTTTTCCTTATATTATCATCACAAATCGCATCTCTCTACATTTTTTTCCTAATAACATAGATTTCTGTTTTATACATTTGTTTTTTCAACATTTGGAAATAAAAAGCATGATCACAAAACAACAATACAACAATGCTGGCTTCTATATTTCCCATGTATTCACCTTTTTTAGAGATTTCTGTTCATACAGCTTTGAGTTACTGCCTGATGTCATTTTGTTTCAAATTGGACTCCCTTTAACATTGCTAGTATGGCAGGTCTAGTGGTAACAAATACCCCTCAGATTCTGTTTATCTGGGAGTGTCTTAATTTCTCCCTTAGTTTTGAAGAACCATTGTGCTGCATATAGAATTCTTGATTGACAGTTTTTCTTCCAGCACTTCAAATATGTCATCCCATGTGATTGGGCCTCCATCATCTCTAAGGAGAAACTCGTTATTAATCTTATCGAGTCTCCTTTGTACGTGAAGAGTTGGATCTCTTTTGCTGCCTTTAAGATTTTCTCTTTGTCTTATAACCAATTTGATAATAATATGTTTCAGTGTGGATCTCTTTGCATTCCAACTTGGAGTTCTTTGAGCTGCATGGATCTGTAGATTTATGCACCATGAT
>RCUC01138301.1:0-10852 GCA_003697995.1 Taxidea taxus jeffersonii | reverse complement strand
CTTTGACAAAGCAGGAAAGAATATCCAATGGAAAAAAGATAGCCTCTTCAACAAATGGTGTTGGGAAAATTGGACAGCCACATGCAGAAAAATGAAATTGGACCATTTCCTTACACCACACATGAAAATAGACTCAAAATGGATGAAGGACCTCAACGTGAGAAAGGAATCCATCAAAATCCTTGAAGAGAACACAGGCATCAACCTCTTCGACCTCAGCCGCAGCAACTTCTTCCTAGGAACAATGCCAAAGGCAAGGGAAGCAAGGGAAAAAATGAACTACTGGGACTTCATCAAGATCAAAAGCTTTTGCACAGCAAAGGAAATAGTCAACAAAACCAAAAGACAACTGACAGAATGGGAGAAGATATTTGCAAACGACATATCAGATAACGGGCTAGTATCCAAAATCTATAAAGAGCTTAGCAAACGCAACACCCAAAGAACAAATAATCCAATAAGAAATGGGCAGAGGACATGAACAGAATTTCTGCAAGGAAGACATCCAGATGGCCAACAGACACATGAAAAAGTGCTCCACATCACTGGGCATCAGGGAAATACAAATCAAAACCACAATGAGATCCCACCTCACACCAGTCAGAATGGCTAAAATGAACAAGTCAGGAAATGACAGATGCTGGCAAGGATGTGGTGAAAGGGGAACCCTCCTACACTGTTGGTGGGAATGCAAGCTGGTGCAACCACTCTGGAAAACAGCATGGAGGTTCCTCAAAAAATTGAAAATAGAGCTACCTTATGACCCAGGAATTGCACTACTGGGTATTTACCCTAAAGATACAAACATAGTGATCCGAAGGGGCACGGGTACCCGAATGTTTATAGCAGCAATGTCCACAATAGCCAACTTATGGAAAGAACCTAGATGTCCATCAACAGATGAATGGATAAAGAAGAAGTGGTATATATATACAATGGAATACTATGCAGCCATAAAAAAGAAATGAAATCTTACCATTTGTGACGACATGGATGGAACTAGAGCGTATTATACTTAGCGAAATAAGTCAACTAGAGAAAGACAACTATTACATGATCTCCCTGATATGAGGAAGTGGAGATGCAACGGGGGTGGGGGTTAAGGGGGTAGGAAAAGAAAAAATGAAACAAGATGGGATCGGGAGGGAGACAAACCAAAAGAGACTCTTAATGTCATAAAACAAACTGAGGGGGGTAGGGGGGAGAGGGGTTGGGAGAGGGTGGTGGGGTTACATTATATGTTTAAATAAAAAAGCTTAAATTAAAAAAAAAAACTGGAAAATAAATGTTAAAATCTAAACAGTGTCTAAGTCAGTGCTACTTAGAGACCGTATGTCACATCACACGACAAGAAAATAGCTGAGAAACCCCTAGCGATTTGCTATTGCTGTGACATCCAAGCACGAATTCCCAGGAGCTGTGTAGGTCAACAGGGCACAGACCAGCTTGAGGGCTGTCACCCTGAGAGTACAGGTTACGTGAGCTACGCACCCATCACACATGGGAGGACCACAATCCGTAAAGTACAAAAAACGAAAAAAGGACCAGCTTTTATGTGGACCACCAGTCAAGTGATAGTACCAAAGACAAAGACTGACCTTCGTCTATTTACTGTCCGGTGTCATAATGCTGTGTTGCTATTATGAGAAAAACGAACTTTTTTTTAATGCAAGCACAACGCAGAAAATAAGTATCCCTTAACTGCTGTATCTGCAGAAAGCGGTCTTACAGAAACACACTGAGAAGCCGAATGGTACCGTGGCTAAGAAAGCAGCTGTTGGAGCTGACAACCGGGGTCCGAGTCCTGGCTCCGTTACTGACTAACCAGGGCTCAGCTGTCTAACGTCTCTGTGCCTCGGTACCTTCGTGCAGAAGATGGGGGATCACAGAAGCTTTCGCTTAGCCACACGTGCGGTTTGGCAGGGTTAAATGAGTCAACACACGTAAAACCCTACAACACAGTAAGCTCTACCTAAAGTTCACTGTTACCAAGGAGGAAGCAGGGGTGGGAGCCATAGCCAGACCACGTTTCCTAATTGCTTATTTGCAAAATTGTGAAGAGGAGTGTAGCAGGGGTACCGATCGCAAGTATCATTAAGGGCTTTGGGGGGCGCTGGCTCCCATTCTAAGCACTGGACAGGAACTACCTCCTTCATTATGAACACCCCTAAAGATCGGTACTGAATTCTTCCTTGCCATTTTGTCCGGGAGAAACTGAGGTTCAGAGGAACGAAGAGACTCGCCCAGGGTCACCACACCATTAGGTCTGGAGGGAGACAGACCAGGGTGCTGGGCTAGGCAAAGGAGGACAGGGGTCCCTAGAGGCTAGAGCACGAGCCCCTTGAGAGCAGATCTGCCCTGTGCCTGCTTCCCAGGGGCAGCCAGAGTCACCAGCCTGTTCAAAAGATCGGGCACAGAGGGAAAACAACAACAACAAAAAACAGGACTTGCTTCCAGCCAGGGCCCTCGCTGCATCCCCCTCACCCAGCCAGCAAACACCAGCTGGCCTTCCTCCGTGGTCTGGTCGGGGTGTTGCTCTCAGGGAGTGATTTAAGCCCTGAGGAAGGCAGCTCTTGGAATGTACCAGGAGGATGTAGAGGCTCATGAGTCATTCCTCTCCCCTCCTTGCCCGTGGCCCTGGACGCAACTTACTATCTTCGTCATTGGGTTTTCTGCTCCTGGTTGGCTGGGGGTTGGTGAAGCAGTCATCCCTAAAAGGAAATCAGTCTGTTAGAGGCAGAAGGATGGGCATTGGCGGCACCCAGCTGTTTCTAGGCCTGGAGGAGTTCAAGGAGGCCGAGAGGCCTGGGCCAGGCTGGTGGATGCTTAGCAAGACCCTAGCCTCAGATATTCACTTGAAGATGCTCATGTGGGACTTTCTCTGCCAGTGCGAAGTCTTGACCTTTGCAGCAAAGAGAGGCCATTCCAGAAAAGCGTGAGGCCGATATATTCTGAAAGTTAGAGAACAGAAGTCCTTCCCTCAGAGAATGGGGAGCAGGAGGCCCAGGTGTGGAGAGACAGTTAAGCACACATAGGATTTTGCCTTGAAATCTAGAACATTCTGTCTGTACCAAGCACTGAGGACAGGGGCCTGAGAATTTGATGCCTAAAAATGTGTGGCCAAGGAAAAGCACTCCCAGGAAAATGAAAGATCAGGTTGACTTTTCACTTCCATCCTCTCTTTCAAAACTGAATTCTCCACAAGAAAGAGGAGTTTTAAAGCCTGGGTAGCATTTTTCTTCCCCAGAATTTCCTTTTTCAAGAGCAACTTGGTAATATCCAATAAAATCTAGGCCTAACGAATTTTTGACTCAGCAATTTCATCCCTAAGAACTTATTCTACAAACAGATACAGAACGCTTTTGTTTACAAGCATGCTTAACATGGCACTGTTTAGAGCAGCAAACCACCACAAAAACCTTAAATGTGCATCGATAGAGAAATGGTTAAACTTAATTATGGCACACCCAGGCAAGGCATAAAATTGTTTTAAAAATGAGGTAAATCTACATGATCTCCCTGATATGAGGAAGTGGAGATGCAACGGGGGTGGGAGTTAAGGTGGTAGGAAAAGTAAAAATGAAAGAAGATGGGACCGGGAGGGAGACAAACCAAAAGAGACTCTTAATGTCATAAAACAAACTGAGGGGGGTGGGGGGAAGGGGGGTGGGAGAGGGTGGTGGGGTTACATTATATGTTTAAATAAAGCTTAAATAAAGTTAAAAAAAAATAAAGAGTACACTTAAAAAAAAAAATGAGGTAAATCTATATGTGAAAGACCTGTGTATACCTTGGAGATAATGCAGGTTTGGTTCCAGACCACCGCAATAAAGCAATTATCACCACAGAGTCAGTAAAATGAATTTTTTGTTTTCCCGGTGCATATAAAAATTATGTTTACACTGTATTATAATCTATGATTATATGTGCAATAGCATTGCATCTTTAAAAATGTACATACCTAAACTAAAAATATTTTATTGCCAGAAAATACTAACCATCACCTGAGCTTCTTGCGCGTCGTAATCACTGATCTCCGATCGCAGCAGCAAATGATAAAGTCTGAAATATCGCAAGAGACATGAAGCAAGTAAATGTTGTTGCAAAAACGGCACCCACAGACTTGCCTGATGCAGGGTTGCCACAAACCTTTGATTTGGGGGAAAAAAAAATGCAACATTCACGACGTGTGATAGAGCGAAGTGTAATAAAATGAGGTATGCCTGTACCCAAGAGGGATGAGTGGGTAAGAGGAAAAGTATAAACTGCCAGACACCCTTTACCGTGGCATTCCAGTGGTACAGAAGGCAAGTGTGTATGCTTGCACAACAGCACATTCCTGATGCACAATTATTACATTATTATATACTATTATTATTACTACTGTTATTACAGGCTACACCAGTCTATCTAAATCCTGACTATAGGAAAGCAGAAAGGAGCCCTTCCTTTTCCGTTTATATTTCGGGCCTCTTTGAATTTTTTACTATAAAATGTTTAGCTAGTTTAATGAAAATAGAAGCAAAAGTATTAACGGGCTAAACCCGAGAGGTGAGCTCCATGAGCACAAAGATAGAGGTCTTCCTCTAGAGCCTTGACGGTGTCTGCCAGGGGCTCAGATTTCTAGAATACCCACTGAGAGCCAGGCCCTATTTTAAACACTTTGCAAGCACATACTCCTTTCATCTCCATGACAACCCTATGGCAGGGGTGGGAGTGGGGGAGTGGGGGTATGGTGTGGGAATGGTACGAGCACCATCCCATTTTACAGATGAGGAAGCCCGGGCTCAGAGAGGATGATGACCTTGTCCCACGTCACACAGCCAGCATGTGGTGGGACCAGTCTGGTGCACTCAGAGCCCAGAAACTTCCCTACTAGGCTGCCCCTCAATAAACATTGGTTGAAAAATGGACAAACCAGAAAAACTGCCAACATCTTTTAAGACTAGAGAAACTAAAGTATTAAACAGTTATTCTTGTTATGGTTAATCCATTGTTACTGATTATTATTACTGATGCATGAAAAATCAACACTGTGCAGAAAAGCCAGCTGTGTTACCATGGGCAAAGCACTGAACTTGAGCTGGAAGAACAACTCAAATCCTTCCTCTACCACTTAATGGCTGAGACCTTGAACGAGTCACTTCACCCGAGCCTCTGTCTGCTCATCTGTAAAGTGAGGATGACGGACCCTCCCGGGGTTCCTGCAGGGATTAAATGTTTTATCACATCCCAATGCCCTTGTGTGCTGACACATGTTGCATACGTGTCCAAGTAGGAAAAGATGCGGAGCATGGAAAAAAGTAGGCTCAGAGCATCACCAGCCCGACCTCCCTCCTTCTCAACCTGCTGAGTTTGAAAAAGGAACGGACAAATTCTGTTCATATATACGCCAACAATCTGAGGAGGAAATCAGGGTTTTTAATTGTTCTGATCCTGCCTCTAGAATATTGATTTAGGACATTTAATACCATCTCCAAATGCCAAGCTTAATTTGCATCAGGTCAGAAGCTGGGCTGTGGAGCCCTGGCTGTTGATTTTAGGCAGGGACTTGGGAGGGCCCAAAGCTCACCTTTCTCCTGGCCCTCGGCCAGCCGAGAGCTGGCTTCACCTGGGACTCAGAGAACTGGCCGACTGAGAAGGCCGAGTCTTTGATGGATTTTCACTGTTTAATTAAAGTGCAGCTGGGGCCCGGGGCCGTGCAGTGCCTTTCAGCGAGATAGCTGTCGCAGGCTGCACAGCTTGCCTGTGCGGAGGCTGCCGGGCCAGGGCAGAGCCCACCCTCTGCCTGGATCCCCCTCACCCAGGGAGCCATGCATCTGCCTTTTGGAGGCCCCAGGCTCGTCTTCAAGAGCTCAGTTCCCCCGACCCTAAACACTGCCTTTGGGAGAATCTCAGAATTCAAACACGGGCCTATGGCACCCAAATAGAGCCCCCCCTCCCGCCCCACCACCTCCAACCCCTTGCGGATTGCTCAGCTGTTCTTTTTCTTTTTCCTTTAAAGATTTTTATTTATTTGAGAGAGAGAGAGAGAGAGAGAGTATGAGAGGGAAGAGGTCAGAGGGAGAAGGAAACTCCCCACTGAGCAGGGGGCCTGGTGCAGGACTCAATCCTGGGACTCCAGGATCATGACCTAAGCCGAAGGCAGACTCCTAACCAATTGAGCCACCCGGGTGCCCCTGCTGCTCAGCTGTTAACAGATGTACTCTGTGCTCTCAGCCCACCCCATAACTTCATTTACAAACAAGGGGGCTACAGAAAGCCCACTCATTAAAGTCTTCTTTTTTATTATAATTATTACAGAAATTTTCAAATATACACCAAAGTGAGAGGCCAGTACAGCCAACCTCCATGTACTCATCATCGTTCTGCAGCAATGAGCAACCCAGGGTCCCTTGTTATCTAGCTACACCTCAACCCCTGCACTGCATTACCCAAAACAACTTCCAGACATTTTATCAAGCCATCCCCTGCACATTTCCATAGGCACCTGGAAAAGGTAAGGACTCCCTTCTTTATTAACATGACTACGATGCCGTTCTCACACCCCACAAGTTAATAATGATTCCTTTATGTCATCAAATCTCTAGTGAGTGATTGCTTTTTCCCAGTTGTCCCACAAATCCCTTGTAGAAGCTGATCTTTCTGGAGCAGGATCCAAACAAGGTTCTAGCTTGGGTTGGTGGCGTGGGCTTTCTCACCTTCCCTTCAAACCCCGCCATGGTCGATGTCTTCATGTGAAGGCGTGAGAAGACCAGACATGCCACTTACTTACACCAGGAAGCATACCCAACTCCTGGGCATTAGTCTCCTCACCTGGAGAATGGGAATAATCATAATCCCCTATATCTGGTATATGTGAGGATTCAATGAAACAGAACATGTAAAATGTAGAGCACAGAGACTGGCACTGAAAGGCAATGGCTTTGATAGAATTTGATAGAATTCCCAAGCACAGCATCCAGAGGGGAAGAACATGGAGTAAAAAGTGGTTTAACTCTCCACACTCTTCTCAGACTTTGAGCTGTTGTTCACCGTAAGGTGGTAGAACATTCTAGTTAAGAGCAACTCTCCGGAGCCAGACTGCCCAGGTTCAAATCCTACATCTTCCACTTGCCAGTGATGGCAAAATGATGGCAAAATGTATTTGCCAGGGGTGCCTGGGTGGCTCAGTGGGTTAAAGCCTCTGCCTTTGGCTCAGATCATGATCTCAGGGTCCTGGGATCCAGCCCCACATCGGGCTCTCTGCTCAGCAAGGAGCCTGCTTCCCCCTCTCTCTCTGCCTGCCTCTCTGCCTACTTGTGATCTCCGTCTGTCAAATAAATAAATAAAATCTTTTAAAAAAATGTATTTGCCAGAATTCATTTCCTTTCCCGCTGGGCAGACAACTATGTTTCTTTGCCTTTCTTGCACTCATGTGCAGTCACAAAACTGAGCTCTGGCCAGTGGTTAAGTGGGCGGAAGTGATATGCATCAAGCCTATGCTTGCCAGGTCAGAACCTCCCACTGAAGTATTGCTCTCTTTCAGAGAGACCTTGACTGGTGAGGACTCAAAGAACCTGGAAGGAAGAAGAGCAGTAAGATGAAAGGCACCTAGATCCCTGAATGACCATGTGGAAGGCAATCCAATCAAGGGGGCTGGAGGTGGGCACTGGCTGGCTCAGTTAGTAGAGCATATGACGTCTGATCTTGGGCTGGGGAGTTCAAGCCCTGCACTCAGTGTAGAGATGACTTTAAAAAAAAAAAAAAAAAAAGGATGATGCCACGGGATTCTGCTACAAGCAAGAAATAAGCTTTTATTATGTTAAACTTCTGAGAATCTGGGGGCTTATCTGCTATAGCAGCTAATGTTACCTTAACTAGTACATGAGCCTTGACCTTGGGCAAGTTACCTGGCCTCCCGGTCCTTCACTTTCCCCATTTGTAAAGGGACAAAACTGCTATTTATACCTATTTCATGGGGTTGTTAGGAAGGTCAAACCTTAATGTATCTGAAGCGTGTACTACATTGTCTGGCCCACACAGCATCATAAGTGCTTGGCCCTGATGCCCTGATAGTATTTTCATTGTTTTTAGTATGACTATTTGAAATGTAATAGTATACCATCAGGAATTTCCCACATTTACACTTTGGGCCTAATGTTTTATTCCAATCAATTTCCAATTTAATAATGACAGCCAGTGGTATAACAGGATTATGATCATTTACTTAACAGGAAATATTTCAGGAATACAGTCATTCTGTAAGATGGATTGCACCTCATACAGGATGTGGCAAGTCTCTGGCACTCCCACCAACATGAAAAAAAACAAAATATGGGAGGATGAGACTTTCTTGGCATGTACCTTTCTGGGTGAGCAGCCAGAGCCCTCTTCATGCTTACGACTGAGGAGATGTGCACTGAACTCTTATGGACCTGAAAACCCAGGCACCCAAGAAGATCTCCAAATGTCCAAAAAGTACATGAAAAGATGATCAACCTCTCGACTTTCAGAGAAATGAAAACGAGAACCATGGTGAGCTACACTTCACACCACCGAAATGGTGACCATCGAAAAGGAAAGACAGTGACAAGTGCTGGTGGGGCTATGGGGACGCTGGCCCCCTCCCGCCCTGACGGTGGGAGCAGTCAACGGCGTGCGTAGCCCCTTTGGAAAAGAGCCTGGCAGTTCTTTAAAATGCTAAACATATTCTCTTGTACTCAAGAGAAATGAGAACATATGTCCACACAAAAAGTTGTACATGAAAATTGATAGCTACAGTCTTCATTCCAGCAAAAAGTGCAAACAATCAAAATGTCCATCAACGGATGAATGGATAAACAAAACGTGGTATAATCCATCGAACAGACTACTTTTCAGCCATGGAAAGGAACTGATATAGGCTACGACATGAATGAACCTTGAAGTTACTACCCTAAGGGGATGCCTGAGGGGCTCAGTCCATTAGCCATCCGCCTTAGGCTCAGGTCAGGATCCCAGGGTCCTGAGATCGAGTCCTATATCCGGCTCCTGGCTCAGCGGGGAGCCTGCTTCTCCCTCTACCTGCCCTTTCTCGACTGTCTACACGCATGCATGCTCTCTCTCTGACAAATAAACAGATAAAATCCTAAAAAAAAAAAAAAAGGAAGAAAATACTACCCTAAGGGAAAAAAGCCAGTTGCAAAAGAATATGTATTGATTAGATGATTCCATTTATATGGAATGTCCAAAATAGGCAAGTCTGGAGACAGCATACAGATTAGTGGCTCCTGGGGGGAAGGGGCTTAAGGGAATCGGGATGGAAGGTGGGGTGACTGCTAATGGGTACAAGGTCTCTTTCTGGGGTGACAAAAATGTGCTAGAATTGCATCTATGGTTGCACAACTGTGAATATACTAAAAACCACAGAGTTACACTGTTTAAACAGGTAAACTATACCTCAATAAAGCTGCACCCTCCCCCCCAAAAAGGTACCCATTCCTGCATAGAGCTCCAACCACCTCTCCTCCAGACTTGAACTGCCACCAGAAACCAGAGCAAACCCCCACCTCATCTGAAGCCTTTGAGAACGCCATGGCCTAGGTTAAAATGCGGCTTCACCTCTGTGTGCAGGGACGGATGCCGCAACATACGCGTGCTAATGAGCCTAGAGCTCAGGAGAGAGGTCATGGCTGCAAACGGGGCGTGGGGGGTTACCAACACATGCAGGCAGGAGGTGAGATGGTCAGCCGCACTCCCACAAACACTGACAACCCAATGATGCCAACCCCACCTCCAAACACAACCGTCTGACCGCAGAGATACAAGCCGGGTTGGTTCCCCGAGCCCTCCCTCCTGAAGACCGTAAACTAGACCATGAGTCTCACTTCCCTGACCAGTCATACTAAATAGGCCAGGGAGCTGGGAGCCCAAAATCACTTAAATTGATGTCATATCATTTGAAAAGCTGACACTCAAGCCTTACAAATGGAACGACAATTGCTATCCTTCCAATTCATGGCTCCGGACTCCTGTTTCCCACCTGCTCCAACATCAATTTAAGCAATTCTGAACTTTGATCTCCACAGCAGAATGTCTCAGATTTATTGAAGTGTCAGGTCCCAATTGTGCTAACATCCACCCCTGGCAGGGCCATTACAAGGTGTGAAATCTGGGTGCCCATCACCCCGGCACAGGGAGCACAGTGACAACCACAAGGAACAGATCGATCTGCTGCTCCGTAGTCATCGTGGGAGCCTTGCAATTTACCATAATGACAGGCGTGGAGTGAAAAGCAGGCAGAGGGATCGTTCTGTTCCCCAGACCCTTGGACGTGTGCTGGAGGGGCTACTGAGTCCACCAGCAGAAGCCTTGCCACTGTCAGTCAAGAGGCAGCTGCTTCTCCTTGCAAAGGGCTATTTCGGCACTTGCCTGTGTCCTGGGTTGCTTTAAAATGCAACTGTTACCCTCCTTTTGTGTTTTGCAGACAGCATGGAAACTGTGGGTTCCTGCTGCCCCTGCTTCTCCCAGCTGTCGCCTACAGGTCAGCCCCACTAGGGCTGGCTGGGAGTCAGGGACAGCTCCGGATTTATAGGAAAACCCCTCTCCACTAAGAGGAAAGCTGATCTCCAAACCTGGAGTGTAGTGGATGGGGGGCAATGAGTGAGGCAAGACCCAGGGCTCCTGTGTGAGCGTTGGCACGCTCCTCACCTCCCTCCGCCTGTGGGGCCAGGATCCGAGTCCGCACTGAGCCCGTAGCCTGCCCCCACCCCTCACCGACTCAGCTAGGGCCCTGACTTGTCTGCTAAGTTCTGCCAATGTCTGCCTCCAAGCCTCTGAATCTGAGACCCCAGATCTGAGACCTGAATAAGCCCTTCAGATTCAGAACTCA
>RCUC01138300.1:0-20694 GCA_003697995.1 Taxidea taxus jeffersonii | reverse complement strand
GAAGGATGGGCTGGCTGGGAGATGGACATTGGGAGGGTATGTGCTATGGTGAGTGCTGTGAATTGTGTAAGACTGATGAATCACAGACCTGTACCCCTGAAACAAATATGTTGTATACTAAAAAAAAAAAAAAAGAGCAAAGTGTCATCATCAGAATAAACCTATGGTGGGGGAAGGGTCCCCAATCCTTGCAATCAGAGGAAACTAACACAGATTTGAGAAAGATGATCTGAAGGATATGCTTGTCCTTTGCTCATTCAAAAAAAAAAAAAAAACAAAACCCTCTTGTACTGTACTAGTGTGGGAAACCCTAAATATCCTCTATAAGTTTGGTATAGATGACAGAAAACAGTGATAGTACAACGTGATATCTGATATAGAAGAGGTGAACCAAGATGCAAGAGTGGAGGTAGATCCCAGAAAACTTCTGAGTCAACATGAGCTGAAACTTAAGATTCCTCTTCACCACAAAATAGGAGGATGCTGGAAACAGGCAGAAGGAACAGCATGACTAAAGGCATAAAGGTCGGAAATGGTTGGTTGTGTTTAGGGAACTGTAAATGTATGCTTTTGTATGCTGAGTGGAAAGAGCCAGAAACGAGGGAAAGATTAAAAATCCAGGGAAAAAAACTCTGCTTCAGGCTATGATGAAGTATCAGAAGAACTCTCCCACTGAAAATAAATATATACTAGATAAAATACAAATCATAGTTGTTTGATGACACCAAAGAACAACAAAGGCAACCAGGACATGGAGCAACCGTTTCCAGAAAGAAGGAAAATGCAGAAAGAATGAAAAGCAGCAGAAAAGTAAATTTGTCAGTAAATTTCATTGAATAATAACTGTTCAGAACAAAAGTAATCTATTTTGAGGTTTATATTAAAACAAGATACATGACAACAATAGCATGAAAACAAGGTAGGTGCTAAACACAAAGTGTTGTAAGGTAAGGACTAGAAAGGGGTAGAAGTATTAATATATCTTTTTTTTTTTTAAGATTTTATTTATTTATTAGAGAGAGAGAGAGGCAGGCAGAGGCAGAGGGAGAAGCAGGCTCCCTGCCGAGCAAGGAGCCCGATGTGGGACTCGATCCCAGGACGCCGGGACCATGACCTGAGTCGAAGGCAGCTGCTTAACCAACTGAGCCACCCAGGCGTCCCAGAAGTATTAATTTAAAGGAGACTTTACTAAGTCATGAATGTATGCTGTATCTAGGTAACAAAATAATGAAAATAAATAGATGGATAGACAGATAACAGAAAAAGAGTAAATAAAAATATTGGTTAATCCAAAAGGCAAGAAAGGGATTAAAAACAAAAAGCAGTCTGTGATCCACATTGAGTTTATTTTTGTGAAGGGTATAATGTGTCTAGATTCACTTTATACATGCAGATTGTCCAGTTATTCCAGCACCATTTGCTGAAAGACTGTTTTTTCTCTATTGTAGTATTGCCTTTGGTCTTTTGTCAAAGATTAGTCAACTATATGTGGATCTATATCTGGGCTCTCTATTCTATTCCAGAGATTTATTTATCCATTGCGACATACCACACTGTTTGGATTCTTGTAGCTTTATGTAAGTCTTAAAGTTGGGTAGTGTCAGTCAGAAGAACCATTGTTCCCCTTCAATATTGTGTTGGCTATTCCTCTATATAAACTTTAGAATTTCTTTCAGGGACGCCTGGGTGGCTCAGTTGGTTAAGCAGCTGCCTTCGGCTCAGGTCATGATCCCAGCATCCTGGGACTGAGTCCCACATCAGGCTCCTTGCTCGGCAGGGAGTCTGCTTCTCCCTCTGCCTCTCTGCCTGTGCTCTCTCTCTCTCTCTCTCTCTAACAAATGGATAAAATCTTTAAAAAAAAATAATTTCTTTCAATCTTGTGTTGGCTTTTACCTCTATATAAATTTAGAATCAGTTTATCAATTTCCACAAAATAACTTGCTAGGATTTTGACTGGGATTGCTTCAAATCTATAGATCAAGTTAGGAAGAACTGACATCTTGACAATATTGAATCTTTCTATCCACAAACATTAAATAAATCTCTCCATTTATTTAGTTCTTCTTCATCAAAATTTTGTAGTTTTCTTTATATAAATCTTGTACATATTTTGTTAGATTTATACCTAAGGGCTTCATTTCAGGGAGCGCTAACGTAGACAGTATTGTTTTTAATTTCAAATTCCACTCGTTCATCGCCAGTATAAAGGAAAGTGAGTGACTTTTGTCTATTTACCTTGTGTCATGCAACATTGCTATAATTGCTTATTCGCTGAAGGGATTTTTGTCATTGATTTTTCAGATTTTCTACATAAACCTCATGCTATCCTTGGACAAATGTATTATTTCTTCCTTCCCAATCTGTATCTTGTATCTCCCTTTCTTATTGCATTAGCTACAACTTTCAGTACAATGTTTAAAAGCAACAGTGAGAGGGGACATTTTTTGCTTTGTCCCTGATGTTAGTGGGAAAGATCTGAGTTTTTTACCATTAAGTATGATGTTAGCTGTAGGTTTCTTGTAGATATGATAGATATTATTTATCAAATTGAAGAAGTTCCCCTCTAGTTCTAGTTTGCCAAGAGTTGTTTTTTTTTTTTTTAAATCATGAATGGACATTAGATCTCAAATGCTTTTTCAGCATCTATTGATATGAACATGTGATTTTTCTTATTTGGCTTGTTAATGTGATAGAGTACACTGATTTTTTAATGTTGAGCCAGCCATGCATAACTGGAATAAATCTCACTTGGTCAATGTGTATAATTAACTATACATTGTTGGATTCAATTTGCTAATGTTAATTATTGAGAATTTTTGCATCCAAGTTCATGAGATATTGGTCTGTCATTTTCTTTTCTTGTAGTGTCTGTCTGGTTTTCATATTAGGTTAATGATGGCCTCATGGAATGTTGCTTCTATCTTTCAAAAGAAGTTGTAGAAAATAGGTATAATTTATAATATTATAGAATTCACCAGTGAACCCATCTGGACTTGGTGTTTTCTGTTTTGGAAAGTTACTACTTGTTGATTCAGTTTCTTTAGGCCTTTAATGGACATTGGCAGATCGTGTCTTTCAAAAAACTTACCTATTTCATCTAGGTTATCAAATTTGTGGACATAGAGTTGTTCGTATTATTCCTTTATTATCCTTTTCTATTTTTTTTTTCTAAGATTTTATTGAGAGAGAGAACAAGAGTACGGGGAGGAGCAGAGGGAGAGGGAGAGGGAGAAGCAGGCTCTCCACTGAGCAGGGAGCCCAACACCAGGCTTGATCCCAGGACCCTGGGATCACAACCTGATCCAAAGACACTTTTTTTTTTTTAAGATTTTTATTTATTTGACAGAGAGAGAGAGAGAGATCACAAGTAGGCAGAGAGGCAGGCTGGGGGTGGGGGGGAGTAGACTCCCAGCTGAGCAGAGAGCCGGATGCAGGCTTGATCCTAGGACCTTGAGATCATGACCTGAGCCAAAGGCAGAGGCTTAACCCACTGAGCCACCCAGGTGCCCCTGAAGGCAGACACTTAACTGACTGAGTCACTCAGGTTCCCCTATTATTCTTTTTTTTTTAATTATGAATTTGAGTGAAGCAGCAGAGGGACAGGTAGGGAGACAAGCAGACTCCATGCTGAGCATGGAGCCCATCATGGGGCTTGATCCCAGGACCCTGAGATCATGACCTGAGTCGAAATCAGATGCTTAATCAACTGAGCCACCCAGGTGCCGTGATTTACTACCCTTTTAATGTCCATGGGATCTATAATGATGTCTCCTTTTTCATTTCTGATATAAGTAATTTGTGTCCTTTCTCTTTTTTTCTTGGTTAGCTTGACTAGAGGTTTATTGATCTTATTAATCTTTTCATTTTTAAAAAAATATTTTATTTATTTGAGAGAGATAGAGAGAGCATGAGCAGGGGGAGTGGGAGGAGAAGGAGACTCCCCACCGAGCAGGGAGCCCAACTCAGGGCGAGATCCCGGAACCCTGGGACCATGACGTGAGCCAAAGGCAGATGCTGAACTGAGTGACCCAGGCACCCCCTTATTAATCTTTTCAAAGAAACAACTTTTGGTTTTGTTGATTTTCTCTATAATTTGTTTTCAATTTCATTGTTTTCCACTCTAGTTTTTACTTTTTCTTTTCATGCATCTTTTGGATTTAATTTGTTCTTTTTCTAGTTTCCAAAGGTAGCTTAGATGATGATTCTTAGATCTTTTCTTTTTTCTTAATACACGCAATCAATATCTTTAAACTTTCTTCTAAGCACTGCTTTCACTCCATCCTACAAAATAAAAATGTGTTTTCATTTTCATTTAGTTCAAAAATTTTTTAAATTTCTCAACTATCCTTCTGTTGTTGATTTCTAACTTGATTCTATTGTGGTCTAAGAGCAGACATTGTATGATTTCTCTTCTTTTAAATTTGTTAAAGTGTATTTTATGGCAAAATGTGGTCTAATCTTGGTGAATCCTCTATGTGAGTTTGAGAATGTATATTCTGCTATTGTTGGATGAAGAAGTCTATAGATATCCATTATATCCAGCTTATTGATGGTGTTGTTGAGTTCAACTACATCCTTACTGATTTTCTGTCTGCTGGATGTGTCTATTTCCCATAAAGGAGTGCTGAAGTGTCCATCTATAATAGTGTATTCAACTATTTCTCTTTGTAGTTCCATCACTTTTTGTCTCAGTCTGATACTCTGTTGTTAGGTGCTGTTGTGTTCTTGGAGAATTGACCCGTTTATCATTATGTAATGCCCCTTTTTACTGACGACTTTCTTTGCTCTGAAGTCTGCTCTGTTCTATCTGAAAATAATATAGCTATCCTTACTTCTGTTTGATTATTGTTAGCATGGTATATCTTTCTCCATCCATTTACTTTCAATTTATATGTATATTAATATTTAAAGCATGTTTCTTATAGGCATTCTTATGTGGCTGAGTCTTGTTTCTTTTTTTTTTATTTTTTTAAGATTTTATTTATTTATTAGTTAGAGAGAGAGAGAGAGAGCACGCGCACAGGCAGACAGAGAGGCAGGCAGAGGCAGAGGGAGGAGCAGGTTCCCTGCCGAGCAAGGAGCACGATGGGGGACTCAATTCCAGGACTCTGGGATCATGACCTGAGCCAAAGGCAGCCGTTTAACCAACTGAGCCACCCAGGCGTCCCTTGAGTCTTGTTTCTTGATCCATTCTGATAATCTGCTTTAATTGGTGCATTTAAACCATTAATATTCAAAGTGATTATAGAGTTGGATTAGTAGCTATCATATGTTACTATTTAATATTTGTTATCCTTATTCTCCATTCCTATTTTCTGCCTTTTTGGTTTTGAGCATTTTATATGATTCCATTTTATCTCCTTTTTTAGTATATTATTTATACTTCTTTTATTTATTTATTTTGCTTTTTTTTAGTAGCTGCCCTTGAGTTTGCCATATCTCTTCTGTTCCTTTCTCTATTTTTCCTTCTGGTTTTCCAATTATGTTTATATTACACCTCTTGTAGTTGTCCTACAGTTTTAGATAATGTGTTCTGGCTTTTTCAGTCTTTTTCTGTTTGCTTTTCAGTTTGGAAGTTGCCATTGAAATATCCTCTAGCTCAGAGATTCTTTCCTCAGCCATGTCCAAACTACCTATAAGCCCATCAAAGGCATTCTTCATTTCTTTCTTTTTAAAAAAAATTTTAAGTGTAATTTAAGTATAACATATCAGTCTTCATTCCTAATACAATTATTATTATTTTTTAAATATCTAGTCTTTCTTTTTGGTTCTTTCTGTGAATTCCTATCTCTGTTCACATTGTGCCTCTGTTCTTTCATCCTGTCTGTTTTATTCATTAGAGGTCTTAGTATATTAATCATAATTGTTTTTAATTCCCAATTTGATAATTCCAAAATGTCATATCTGAGTATGGTTCTGATGCATACTGTTTTCCAACTGTGTTTTCTTTTTAATATGTTTTATGATTTTGGGGGGGCAGGCATGATATCATGCCTAAAAGTAACTATTATAAATAGTCTTTAGTAATGTGTTAAGTTGTAGGGGGAGATGAAGCATTCTACAGTACTATGATTAGGTCTCTGAGCCTGTGCTTCTAGACTGAGGACTTCACATGTTCTTCTCAGTCCCTCCTATCCCACTTAGGTGGGACAGGATGGCCAGAGGGAGCTTATGGGTGTCCCTTCCCCCAGGTCAGTTAGGCTCTGATAAACCCTAGCAAGTTACACTCCAGTTAAATAGTTTCTCTGGCAGCAGACCTTGCTAGACAAATGTTCTGGAGTATTTCAAAATGGATCTTTTTCATCCTCCCCCTTCCAGAAGCATGCAGAACATTTTCCATTTATTCACTGTGAAATCCGGGTAGAACTACAGAAGGTAAAACTCACAAAAGTGTAGATACTACTGGATGACTAGGCTCCCCTGGAGTTTTTAACTCTCAGGATTTTCCATACTGAGGTCCCAGCAATTCATAAATTACAGTTCATATTTCCATACCCTAGCATTGTTCCTACAAAGGTTTCAGCTCATTGGGTTCCTGCTGCTGTCAGTTCTGATTCTCTCCATTTGCCTGTTGGTCTCTTCAATGCAGGAGGCAACAGCTTGCCCTAATGACTTAATTTCGCTTACAAATCAAAGAAGAGTTGCTGATTCTTCAGTTTGTTTAGCTTTTTATTTGTTGTTAGGACAGAGTGGTGACTTCTAATAATCTTATTATTACTGATTTCCAGGTTATTTGTCAGATTTTATTTTATTTTTTTAAAAGATTTTATTTATTTATTTGACAGACAGAGATCACAGGTAGGCAGAGAGGCAGACAGAGACGGGGAGGGGGGGGGACAGGCTCCCTGCAGAGCAGAGAGCCCGATGTGGGGCTCGATCTCAGGACCCCGGGATCATGACCCGAGTCCAAGGCAGAAGCTTTAACCCACTGAGCCACCCAGGCACCCCTATTTGTCAGATTTTAATCCTATAAAATTTGCAGAGATTTCTGTTATGGCCTAGCTTAAAACAAGACTCAAAAGGATCAAACTGTTACCAGGTAACTTAACTGCATCCCAGAACAGAACTCAAACACAGGAATATTCTAAAGGAAGAGAAAATAACCCAATACCCAATAAAGTAAAATTCATAATGTTTGGTACCCAAGCAAAGATTACTTGGCTTACAAAGAAGCAGAAAAATATCATCTAAAAGGAAGAAAAAAAATTAATCAAAACCAACCCAGAACTGATGCAGATTTTAGGATCAGCAGACAAGGGCATTAAAAGATATTGCAACTGTATTACATATGTTCAATGGTTAAGTGAACACGTGGAAGAAAGGTTTTTTTCCCCAAAGATTTTATTTTTTTATTTGACAGAGAGAGAGAGAGAGATCACAAGTAGGCAGAGAGGCAGGCAGAGAGAGAGGAGGAAGCAGGCTCCCTGCTGAGCAGAGAGCCTGATGCAGGGCTTGATCCCAGGACCCTGAGATCATGACCTGAGCCGAAGGCAGAGGCTTAACCCCCTGAGCCACCCAAGTGTTCCTGGAAGAAAGTTTTTTTGTTTGTTTGTTTTAGATTTTATTTATTTATTTGATAGATCACACAAGCAGGCAGAGAGGCAGGCAGAGAAGGGAGGGGAGAAGCAGGCTCCCTGCTGAGCAGAGAACCCGATGCGGGACTCGATCCCAGGACGCTGGGATCATGACCCGAGCCGAAGGCAGCGGCTTAACCCACTGAGCCACCCAGGCGTCCCCGGGAAGAAAGTTTTTAAAAGAACTAAATCAACCATCTACATATGAAACTACAATGTGTGAGACTGAAAGGGATTAGCAATAGATTAGACATTTTAAAAGAAAAGATTAGTGAACCTGAAGATACAGACTGTGGTAAGTTTAAGATGTATGCTATGAACCCTACAGGAGCCACTAAAATAACAGAGTTATACAGCTAATAATCCAATGATGCAAAGAGTGGAATAATAAAAAGTACTCAATCCAAAAGAAGGCAGAAAAGGAGGAAAGAGGAGAAAAGAACAGATGGGACAAATAGGAAACAAACAGCAAGGTAATAACCAACCTAACCATATTTTTAAAATCACATTAAATGTAGCTGAATTAATTAAATAGCAGAGGTTGTCAGTTTGGATTTTTTAATTTAATTTTATTTTTTTTCAAAGATTTTATTTATTTATTTGACAGAGAGGGAGAGAGAGCAAGCAAGCACAGGCAGACAGAGTGGCAGGCAGAGGCAGAGGGAGAAGCAGGCTCCCTGCCGAGCAAGGAGCCTGATGCGGGACTCAATCCCAGGGCGCTGGGATCATGACCTGAGCCGAAGGCAGCTGCTTAACCAACTGAGCTACCCAGTTGTCCCTGGATTTTTTTTGAAAAGACCCAACTATGAGTCTCCTAAAAGAAGCACACTTCAAATATAAAGACAAAGATATTTTGATAGAAAGTAAAACGATAGGGGCGCCTGGGTGGCTCAGTGGGTTAAGGCCGCTGCCTTCGGCTCGGGTCATGATCCCAGGGTCGTGGGATCGAGCCCCGCATCGGGTATTCTGCTCTGCGGACAGCCTGCTTCCTCCTCTCTCTCTCTCTGCCTCTCTGCCTCCTTGTGATCTCTGTCTATCAAATAAATAAATAAAATCTTAAAAAAAAAAAAAGTAAAACGATAGAAAAAGACATATCATGCTATCAGTAAAAGAAAGCCAAGACAACTATATTAATACCAGACAAAGTGGATTTCAGAGAAAAAAATATAACCAGGAATAAAGAAGGTCATTACATAATGACAAAGGGGTCAATTCATCAAAGGAACATGAGAAGCTTGAGTGTTTATGCACAGAAAGATTCAGGATGCAAAAGCTAATAGGACTGCACAGAGTGACCCAGGGTTCTATTCAGATATTTCAGTATCCCTCTGCCAATAATGGATAAACAAGTAGACAGAAATTCATAAGGGTATAGAAGATAAAAGCAACTGCTATGAACCACCTTAACCTAAGTGACATTTGTAGAACATTCCACTCAACAACAGCAACATTCTTTTTTTTTTTTTTAAGATTTTATTTATTTATTTGTCAGAGAGAGAGAGAGCGAGAGCAAGCACAGGCAGACAGAGTGGCAGGCAGAGGCAGAGGGAGAAGCAGGCTCCCTGTGGAGCAAGGAGCCCAATGTGGGACTCGATCCCAGGACGCTGGGATCATGACCTGAGCCAAAGGCAGCTGCTTAACCAACTGAGCCACCCAAGCTGTCCCAACAGCAACATTCTTTTCAGTCAGATATGCAGATCTGCAGCTTAGAAGAGCCATCTGGGTAAGAAAGGGACTTGAGAGTCATTAGCTTTACGATGGTTATCAAAGACTTGAGAGTGGAGGCAAAGAGTGTGGAGGATGAGAAGAGAGGATGAGTGAAGGAAGAGGAACCAGCAGAGCAAACTGAGGAGCAGCCAAGACGTAGAAGCTGGAGAGAGGGTATAATTAAGACCACTGGAGAGTGTTTCATGCAGGGACCAGCCCACAGGGTTAAGTTGGCATTTATTCATTCAACAATTCTGAGCACCCGCTACATAGCAGGCACTGTGCTGGGGACACACTGGAAGAAAGAAAGCAGACTTAGACCCTACTGTGCTCCTGGTGGTCACAGTCTAGTGAGGAAGTCAGCCAAATAAATCCACCAACAGCCTGGTAATTACCAAGATGGTTTTGTGAGAGCACATACCAAAGGAATTCAGTCTTCCTGGGGAAGATTTAAGCAATATCAAGACAGAAGCACCCTAGATAAAACACCAAAAGCACAAGCAACCAAAGAAAAAATAGGTAAATTGGACTTCATCAAACTTAAAATTTTTGTGCTGCAAAGGACACCATCAAGAAAGTGAAAACACACCCTGAGCACAGGGGAAAATGTCTGCAAAACATTTATCTGAAAAGGTGTTTCTATTTAGAATGTATTGATTTAAAATTTTTAAAAAAGATTTGACAGAGAGTGTGTGTGTGCGTGTGTGTGTGCACATGCACACATGAGTTGGGAGAGAAGCAGAGGAAGAGGAAGGGAACCTCAAGCCGACTCTGCCGAGCACAAAGCCAGGCACGGCTCTGATCCCATGACCCTGAGATCATGACCTGAGCCAAAATCAAGAATCAGATGCTTAACTGACTGAGCCATCCAGGCACCCCTAGAATATATTAAGAACTCCTAAGACTCATTAATAGAAGGACAAACAACCCAATTTAAAAGTGAGCAGAGGATGTGAAAAGACATTTATCCAAAATTATACAAATGGCTAATAAGCATGTGAAAGTATGCTACAAATCATTTGCACTAAGGAAATGCAAATCAAAATCATAATGAGATACAGCCTCACACCCGAAAGGATGGTCATAATAACATTTAAAGTGGAAAATACCAAGCATTGGTGAATGTATTAGTTTGCTAATGCTTCCATAACAGAGTATCATAAACTGAACGGCTTAAACAACAGAAATTTATTAACTCAGCTTTAGATGTGTTAAAAGATAAACTGAGTCACATTAGAAATTCTAAGAGTGAGCAAAAATTGATTCAAATCAAGCAGCATCCAATCTAGCAGACAGAAGGCACGCCTGAGTTGCTGTACAAAATGACTTTCAAGACAGGAGGCAGTAGGAATAAGGAAGTTACAGCAGCAAAAAGCAGACTGGTTGTTGCAAGGTTACAAGGAAAGTAACCTTTCCTGTAGGGGATGGCAGAGGTCTATCTGGTGCTGATCAGGTGATTCCTGATTGACTAATTTAAGATTTCATTTTTGGGGGACGCCTGGGTGGCTCAGTTGGTTAAGCAGCTGCCTTCGGCTCAGGTCATGATCCCAGCGTCCTGGGATCGAGTCCCACATCGGGCTCCTTGCTCAGCAGGGAGCCTGCTTCTCCCTCTGCCTCTGCCTGCCACTCTGTCTGCCTGTGCTCGCTCGCTCTCTCTCTCTCTCTCATTCTAACAAATAAATAAATAAATAATAAAAAAAAATTAAAAAAAAAAAGATTTCATTTTTGGGAGAGCTGAAACTGCAATTAAGGTAAGCCTTAGTTTGGTGATGTGGGGCTCTGCATAAGTGACTCCACTGTGGGTCTGTTATCTTGTTTTGAACAGAGGCCAGAAGTCCAAGATCAAGGGGTCAGCAGGGCCATGCTCCCTCCAAAGGGGCTAGGGCAGGATCTGTCCCAGGCATCTCTCCCAGTTTCTGGTAGTTTCTTGCGCCAGTCTTCACACGGCATTCTCCTTGTGTGTGAGTCTCTGTGCCTAGATTTCTCGTTGAAATGAAAGACCCCCGTCATATTGGATCAGGAGTCCAGTTTGACCTCATCTTAACTAATTACATACGGCAACGGCCCTATTTCCAAATTTCACATTATGAGGGACTCGGGGATTAGAGGACTTCAAAATGAATTTTGGAGGGACAGAATTCAACCCATAACAGCGAGGATGTGGAGAAATTGGAACCCTCATACACTGCTTTTGGGAGTGTAAAATGGTGCAGCCACTTTGCAAAACAGTCTGGCAGTTTCTCAACATGTTAAACATAGAGTTACCATATGATTTAGCAATTCCACTCCTAGGTACATATCCAAGAAAATGAAAACATATGTCCATACAAAAAAATTATGTACAAATATTCAGAGCAGCATAACTCAGGAAAGCCAGAAAGTGGAAACAGTCCAAATGTCCTTCAACTGATGAATGGATAAACAAAATGTAGTATTATCACACCACAGAATATTATTTGGCAATAAAACAAAGGAAGTACTTAAATTTACATAGTATTCTATGTCAGTTATATCTCAATATAAAATTAAGTGAGGTATTGACACATGAATCAGCATGACAGCGCAGACCCACCTTGAAAATGTTATGCTAAGTGAAAGACGTCAGTGGTATGAGACCACATAATATATGACTCCATTTATAAGAAATGTCCAGAGTTGGCAAATTTGTAGAGGCAGGAAGTAGATTGGCTGCCCAGGGCTGGGGAATTTGTGGAAGGTACGGGGAAGTGACTATTAATGGGTACAAGCTTTCTTTGAAAATGTTCTGAAATTGATTGTGGTGATGGGTTGCCCAACTATGAATATACAAAGTTTAGGGGCGCCTGGGTGGCTCAGTGGATTAAAGCCTCTGCCTTCAGCTCAGGTCATGATCCCAAGGTCCTGGGATCGAGCCCCGCATCAGGCTCTCTGCTCCATGGGGAGCCTGCTTCCTCCTCTCTCTGCCTGCCTCTCTGCCTACTTGTGATCTTTGTCTGTGAAATAAATAAATAAAATCTTAAAAAAAAAAAATTTGAATATACAAAGTTTAACTGTATACTTTAGTGGGTGAATTTTGAAGTATGTGAATTATATCTCAATAAAGCTGTTATTAAAAAATAATAACAAATAAATAAGAATAAATAAATAAACTCCTTACCATGAAAGGAAAGGAGGAAAGGTGAAGAACATTCCAGCAAAAAACAATCACCAGAAGGTGAGTTCCAGAATGGCAGCAATTTTTGCCAGTTTTGTTCACTACTATACTCCCAGTACCAAAACAATGTCTGGTAATAGTAGGTAGAGTGTGTGTACACACACATATTTATAGTATACAGTATAATGTATAATAGAGTAATGTGCAAAAGTCTTATGGCTGGCTCGGTTGGTAGAACCTGCAACTCTTGATCTTGGGGTCGTGAGTTCAAGCCTCACATTGGGGGTAGTTTATTTTAACAAAATAAAATAATAAAATAAAAAGCCCTGTATCTGGAAAAGAGTACTGGCCTCTGGAGAAAAAGATCAGTGTGTGTGTGACCAGGATGACACTGAAGAGGACCGGTGGACCACACAGGTCAGAGATCTGGATCTTAATCCTCAAAGCAATGGGGAGCCACTGAAGGATTTTAAGTGAAGGTGCAACAGATTTACATTTTTAAAAAGCCCACCAGCAGCACAGGAGAGGCGATGAAGCTAAGGACTGAACAACTGGATTTAGCAACAATGAGGTTGTTGGTGACCTTGGACAAGATCAGTCCAGGTAGAGAGACAGGGTAACTAATTTTGGGAACTGGAAAGGAAGCAGAGCTGGCAAAATTATACTACACTTGGTAAGACCTCTCCATATTCACAAGTCTCCAAGGAAACCGACCAAAAATACACTTGGCTTGGGAAATAACAAAAGACATGTTCACATGAATATTCACACACAGCCGGTTCTCCAGCTGATTCTGTTTCTCTTCAAGGATTCCACACTTCTCACCCTGACACAGAGGGAGGACCCATGGCCACAGTTCTTTATTCTCTCCCACCAGATGCGGCCTTTCATTGCTGGGAGTGATGGATGGCCACAGAGAAGGCTGCCATCATCTGAGACTTGGGGACACTTCAGAAACGTAACTTGTCCCCATTTAGCTTCACTGGGCCTCACACCCGGACTGCGTACAACCCCGGAACCCAAGGGTAAGCCAAGTAGACACACTCAAGGCCTGTTCACTGGAGACTAAACGTGAAAGCTTTTGGATTAGGGCCCATAGTATGGCCAGATGTCTGAACTGCGAACCAAAAAGACTGGGTTCTGGTTCTCATTGGATCAGTCACCATAGCAAAGCCTTGGGCAAGTAACTTAACCTTTCTGGGCTTCCATTTGCTCAGCTCAAAAATGAAGAGAATAAACACATGACGCCTAATAATAAACGCAGGACACATCTGTCCTGATCAGAGTGGTCAGGAGGAAATGACAACCGTGCAAGGGCATATCTAGATTTTGTGGGGCCTGAAGTTGATATCGTTTCATGGGACCTCTTTAAGAAAAAGAATATAAAATTGTAAGAACAAAATTAGGTATGGATGTGAATATATATTTATAATGAGAACTTATATCAAACTATAAACTTTAAGAAGGTAATAAAAAAACCAAAACTTTTCTTTTAATCACATATTTGTTGGGGCACCTGGGCAACTGTCAGTTGAGCACCCGACTCTGGTTTTGGCTCAGGTCTTGATATCAGGGTCATAGGTTCAAGCCTGTGTCTGGCTCACTTTCAGCACAGTCCTTTGAGGTTGTCTCTCTTTCCCTCTCCCTCCCTCTCTGTCCCTCTCTGGGCATAAGCTCTCACACACATCCTTTCTCTCTCCCCCTCAAATAAATAAATTTTTTAAAAAATCACCTATTTGTTCAATTAATTGCCTGGCATACTACTGTCCATTTTTTTCCCCACTACATTTTTTGGCTACAGATTCTTTAATGCTTTCCTCAAAGACAACAATTTTGTAATGTTTTCTATAGAGAGAACAGGAAGATAATTCAGTCTTTCTCTCTCATGGTTGATCAAAATTTGCTATTATCGACAGTTCAAAAAAAACACTTTCAGCATCCCAGCTCATTATTTTACAATGGTTCTCAAATTTGGGGAAATTTCTATCAAACTTCTTTTCTTTATGAGCTATAAGATTTCAAGGAATTTCACATTTTCTTATGCCATGATTAATCTTTTGTATCTCCTCATTCTTCTGGTGCTGAACACACCAGGACCAAAGGACCTCTGACACCTTCAGATCACCACGCCTGTAATTCAGCACAGTGGGAGTCAGGAGTATTCTGGAAGTCATACATGGAAGGCAGCAATAATTTAACTATATACACAAACCAAATATATCTATCACACTTAACTCAAATTAAGAGTATTCCTTACTCCAAAAAGCCTACAAATGCTCCTGGCTACTTCCATGCCCCCAGATAGGGAAGTCCTAGTGAAAACAGACGTTATCTAAACAGATTTGGGCTAATATATCCTAGTTTGGGGGCTCCTGGGTGGCTCAGTCGGTTAAATCTCTGCCTTCGGTTCAGGGCATGATCCCCGGGTCCTGGAATCGGCCTGCATGCGGGCTCCCTGATCAGCAGGGAGGATCTGCTTCTCCCTCTTCCTCAAATAAACAAATTAAGTCTTTAAAAAAATAAAACGTTACAGTTCTGCTAATTTTATAAAAACACGACCTCTACCATGGCCATCGAGGGGGCCGGGGCGAGGCAGGGTCCAGAAACTGCGTTAGCGTTGGGGCAAAACACCTCCGTGGTCACAAAGACTATTTAAAAGGCTGAGCCAGAGGCAGGGGATGTTACTCACGTTTGGAGGGAAGCACAGCGGCCCCGCCAGCCTGGCTCATTGCTCGTGGTCGGCCCACGGTAGTGCCCCAGTGAACGCAATTGCGGGCACGGCCGGGCAAGCCTCACGCAGAGGTCCCCGCTGACCCACCTTTCCCCCCAGCCCTACCTGGGGCCCCACTCGAGGTTCCCGAGTGTCAGCTAACCCCAGCCCCTCTTTCCGCTGCGCAGGCCTCCACGTCCCGTTTCAAAAGAAGCGCGCTCCCTCGGCCCGCCCCTCACTTCCGGCCTGGAAACCCTTCGGTCCCACCAGGTCTCGCGATGTCATGAACTCCTCGCCTCCCCGAGCTGACGCGGGAGAGCGGCTGCAGAACCTGCCGGTCTCCCGGTGCTGACTTTCCCGGCTGGTGTTTGGGACCAGGGCTCTTCGCCCGGCATGTTTTCTAGCAGCACGGACCAGGCTATTAAAGCGCACTTGAGTCCATCAGGCCCGAGGTTCAGATCAGGAGCGGAGGGGCGGGGGTCCGCCTTCAACCTGACCCTGGTCTGGTGGTGCGCGTATGGGTGATAAGGACTCAAAAATATGAATGACTGCAGGACTCTGGGCTCCACGCACGTCATCTCATTTAATCCCCACACTAACCCCGAGAGAAAGGCGTGGTCTTCACCCTTGTTATAGAGATGGGGAAACTGAGGGTCAAAAGCGAAGGAATGCCAAGAGTCACGGGAAAGGATGTGATGGGACAGACAGTCTGACTGTAAGGCCTCATTTACTTGGTAAAGCAATTTGTCAACAGGTTCCTCTGACCCCTGGATTCCTAGAGGACAGTGTAGCTCCATGAAAAGTATACCACCTTTGGGTTCACACCCACTCGTGTTCATGCGAAAATCCAGGCACTTCCTGTGTTGTGTGACCTTGAGCAATCGTCTCAACCTTTCTGAGACTCAAGTGATAGATGGGAATAATAATACCTCCCAGGATTATGAGGATAAGATGTATATTCAGGGCTTACTCCAAAATAAGCACTCAATAAATGGAAGCTATTGTTATTAATAATCTTTTATCCCCTTACGAGTTGTGCAGTGTTCAATGTGTAGGAGATGCTTAATAAACCGTGAGTGAATGAGTGAATGAATGGAGGGAGAAATGAATAAGTCTAGCCAGACACCAGGTGGTCCCTGCCTCCAGTCCACTAATCTCTTATTCCTTTCCCTGATGTGGCTACACCTCAAAGGGCTTGAAGTGGGAAATGACTGTTCATCCTCCTTTTCCCAAACAGTTGTGTTTGTTCACTTGTTATTAAAGTAGCATACAGAAAAATGCACAAATCAAGGGCACCTGGGTGGCTCAGTCAGTTAAGCATCTGCCTTGGGCTCAGGTCATGATCCCAGGGTCCTGGGATGAGCCCTGCATTGGGCCCTCTCTGCTCCACCGGGAGCCACCTTCTCCCTCTTCTTTTACCTGCAGCTCTGCCTGCTTGTGTGTGTGCTCTCTCTCTCTCTCTCTCTCTCTGCCAAAGGAATAAAATGTTAAAAAGAAAAAAGAAAAATGCATGAATCTTAAGTGCACTTACGTTCTTATAAAATGATCACACTGGTATAACCAGCCACCTAATGAAGAAGAAAAACATTACCAGCCCCCAGAAGGCCCTTCATGTTTCCGTCTAGGCATATATCTCTCTGGAGTAACCACTATCTCGCCTTCTACTAATAGACATTAGTTGTGCTCATTTTTGCACGGCATGTGACTGGAAGGAGATAGCATGTGCTAATCTGTAACTCCCAGATTTCCATGTCCCCTTGCTTTCAGTGGGAGTCGAAGAAGCCCGATGGGGTTGACTCCCATGTGATCAGGGTGATTGCCCAATGCCACCCACCTCAACATCACAGCTAGCCTCTCCACCTGCTCACTGGCCGATGGATCCCTGTGCCCATGGACTCCTGGCGTACCTCTCCATCTCTGAGGTAAGAAAGCATCTTCTGCTGCTGCTTCTCAGCTCTTTCATAAGGGTTCCCATGGTAGAGATGTGTGTGTCCCTGGTGACCCCTGTCTTTGTCATTATACCCCTCCACCAGGAAGGCCTTGGGAGAGTGGAGGATGGGGATATGCTGAGCCACAAGGAAGTCACTCCCAGCTTCACACCATTCCAAGTAATACACCTCCCTTTGTTTTGTTCACTGTGCCCCTTCCCCCTCCACCAAAAACTGTTTCTCAGCTCAGGGAGATGAGCTCCCAAGATCTCTGCCATTCCTCCCTGCCATCTAGCATCTGCCACATCCTCTCAGCCCACTAGACATGTTTGTTCTTTCCCGAACCCCAACTGAGGACTGGTTTTTGTCCTCTTACAAAGGATTCCTGATGCCATGCAGACTGAAGGGTGTGGTGCACGGGTTCTGGGCATTCTGCCTGGAGGGGGCAGTGTCGCCTAACACCACAAGACAGCCCCGTCCTTAGCCCAGTCAAGACGCCCCATTTCACAGATATTATCAAACCCATGTTATATACGAGGAGGATGAGGTTCAGAGAAGTTTAAGGGATTTGTCCAAAACCATATAGTTCATAAGTGATGACAAGTAGACCTCAGGAATGCTTTTTGGTGGGGGTCTAGAAAGCTTGGTATCTGCTAAAGGCCATCATTCAATGAAACTAAAATGAGACACATGGATATTTTACATATTTTGTATCTGGTCCTCAAACAACTCCGGAGAAAGGTTTTTTTTTTTTAATTTCCATATGGCAGATACAGAAATTGAGTGCAGAGAAATTAATTATTCTGCTCCAAGGTCACAGGGATAGACACTAAACTAGGATTCAGCCCCTCCCATCCCACAGACTGACCCTAAAGCCTGGCTCTTTCCTCTGTGCTCTGCCACACTCACCAAGGGATTCTGGCAAGTGCAGATGTGAGTGGGTACATGGGTAAGACAGACAGTGGAGACTAGGTATTTACCCAAAGAATAGAAAAATACTAGTTCAAAGGGATACATGCACCACGATGGCTATAACAGCATTATCTACTATAGCCAAATTATGGGAACAGCCCAGTGTCCATCAACTGATGAATGAATAAAGAATGTGATACACACACACACACACACACACGCATGCACGCACACACAATGGAAAATTACCCAGCCATTAAAAAGAAGGAAATCTTGCCATTTGCAACAACATGGATGGAGCTGGAAAGCATAATGCTAAGTGAAATAAGTCAGTCAGAGAAAGACAAATACCGTATGATTTCATTCATATGTGGAATTTAAGAAACAAAACAGATGAGCAAATGGGGGAAAAAGAGAGAGAGAGAGAGGCAAACCAAGAAACAGACTCTTTAACTATAGAGAATAAACTGCTGGTCACAGGAGGAAAGGTGGATGGGGGGATGAGCGTAAGAGGTGATGGGGATAAAGGGGTGCCCTTGTCATCATGAGCACCGGGTGTGGCATGGAAGTGTTAAATCACTATATTGTACACCTGGAACTAATTTTACACTGTGTGTGAACTAGCTGGAATTTAAATTTTAAAAAACTTAAAAAAAAAAAAAAAGGACAGTGGGAAAGCATTCCAGAGAGAGCAAAACACATACCACAAAGGGGCAGTTTTGCTTCTCTATTAATGTGTAACAACCGCCCCCACACAATTTAGTGGCTTAAAATAATTTATTTTTATCTTTCACAGTCTTATGGGTTGACTCCACTCAGCTGGGCCGTTCTCACTGGGGGGTTTGTCATGCCATTGCCGTCAGATGGGAAACGGGCTGGAGTCATCTAAAGGCTCATCTGGGCTGGATATCCAAGATGGCTTTTTAAAAGTAAAGCCTGGCACCTCATCTGAACTGGCTGGACCAGATGGGGACTGACCAGGCAATCCTTCCTCTCTCCAGATCGTCTTCCCACGTGGCTTGCTTCGGTTTCCTTGCAGATGGGGATCTCAGGTATTCAGCCTCCATACGTGGTGGCTGACTTTCCCCACAGTGAACATTCCAACGGGCTGAGACAGCAGCTGCAAGACTTCTTATGACCTCTCTTTGGAATTTACACAGCATCACTTCCGCAAAATGAATCATAGGGCCAGCCAGGATTCAAGAGGAAGGGACAATTCATAGGTGTGGATATGAAGAAGCATGCATAGTTCAACGGGGGCCATCTTTGGAGATTAACTACTACAGGGGGTGAAGGTGGGAAGGATCAACTCAGGAACTGCCTGTTTTCCTGTTTCGGTGGGACATGTTGTGCTAAGGAGCAAAACTGGAAGTGATGGCTTGTGGCATATGGTGGAGGGGTTCAATGACACGCCCAGGAACCTGTAAGTGGGGACCTTCTAGGGTCTTTAGCTGTGGACCTTTAGCTGTGGACCTCAGTGGCCTGGAGCCGCAGAGGGAAGCCATGGGATCCCACCCCCCCACACATCTGGGCCTCCTTCCTTTGTTGGAGGACCCTCCTTAGTGAAGGTATTAGTGGGAGGTCAGGTAGGGAGGTCATCAGAAGTGTGCCAAAACAATGATCCCACGTGCCATTCTGATCAGTAAGTGACCCAAGGAAGCAGAGGACTGTTTATAAATCATCCCAGTGGCAGCCACTGTCAGCTGCTGTTAGTGTAGATAGTGGTGTGCAAGAGAGGACCCACCAGAGCCCAGGGGCAGGAGCCCCCTAATGAGACTGCTCATAAGGCAAGCCCTGACTGAGGTTCTGGCTGCTTAGCTCCTCTTTGTTCCTGCCCACTTCCTGAAACTGATTCTGGGGGCTTCATGTCAATTTTGTGAGTCTCCTGATATCATTTCAGTAAATTCTTCCTCTACTTAAGTGAACCAGAGTCCATTTCTGTTGTTTGCAATTAAGAACCGTAATCAACACAGAGACCCATTGAAATCTTCAGTGAGAGGAAATGACATGATCAGAGCACTTTATGGAAGAGAAAAATAGAAAAATCTGATAAAGATGGATTGAAAAGAGAGAAACAGGAATGAGAGAGGCTGGTTGGGAGGCTGTTGTGATGTTTGGGGTATATGGTGAACTATAATATCTCCAGTGCCAAGGAAGTGGGAGAAACAGCAGTTTTGGGTCACTGAGTGAATACGGAAAAAAGAAGAGAGGGGGAAAAGTCCACGTTGACAGAGTTTTGAGTCTTAGCAACTAGGAAAATAATGATGTCACAAAGAGAAACAAACAAGTCAGGGAGAACTTGTTTGGAGGGGGAAATCTTTCATTCATTTATTCAACAAATATTAATTGCCTGCTGTATGTCAGGCTCTGTTCTAGGCATTGAGAGGACAGCAGGGAGCAAAATAAAGTCTCAGTCCTAAATTAACAAATATGTACACAAGAGGATGAAACTGCTATAATAAAGCTTTGGTTTGTGGTGCCACAGACACACAGCAAAACATGTCTAACTGGCAGCAGGCCTTCAAGAAAAATCCTAGGAAGCAAGGCTGAACCTGAAGACAAACCGACCATCATTCCCATAGACATTCATTCATTTCTTCACTCACTTATATTTATTAAGTACCTACTATGTGCTCAGTACCATCCTTGCTGTAGAAATACAGAAAAGAGGGACGCCTGGGTGGCTCAGTTGGTTAAGCGGCTGCCTTCGGCTCAGATCATGATCCCAGC
>RCUC01138299.1:0-20494 GCA_003697995.1 Taxidea taxus jeffersonii | reverse complement strand
TCCTTCTTCATCCTCAGGACAAAGAGGCAACTGTTTTCCCCCAGGAGATCTGATTTGAGTACATGTTCCAGGAATTCTATCTGGTTTTACCACATTCTATGCATTTCCGAAACAGATTAGTGAAACTGACTGGCTAGATAAAATATTTCAAAGTGATCTCTTCTATATCCAGTCCAGTTCCTGGAAGGCCTTTCTAAATTATATGGTCAATCCAAAACAATGTGATTTTTAAATTAAAAAACCTGTGCTGAGCAGCACAGAGCCACCTTGGGCCCTGTCAGTGTAGACTGACTTGGTGGAGGGCCTGCATCCAGACTGCACAGATGCTGAAGCCAACGGCTAGCAAACAGTGCCACCCCATGGCACCCAGCTCTGAAGTACTCAGCACGCCAGCTCTGCAAAAAATACTATGAAGAGAATATGATGGAACTTCTGTGATGCCCGCAAAAGGTTGCCCAGACCATAGTAGTGCTGGTCTGGGGAGACAGCTGCTCCCAAGGCACAGGCTGACTCTTTGTCCAGGTTACAGTTACTTGTGCCCACAGCACAGCACCATGCTAAGACTGGGTACTGGTGCCTTGGGGCTACTCACATTGACCCTATGAGGCAGCCATCATTACTATGATCCCTCTTCTACTGATGCAGAAACAGAGCCATCCAAGCTTATACAGCTAGGCAGTGGAAGAGTCAGGATTCAAATCCAACCATGTCTGACATCAGAGGCCACATAGTTCCTGGGCAGAAATCCTTGGGGAGGGCCACTGCCTAAGGAAAGCAGGATCCCACCATTAGCCCTTCTGAATATATACACGACATCTGGAAGGGAGATACCAAGTGGATCTGTCCATCCATCCATCCATCCATCCGACCAACGGACCAGCATTTACCGATCGCTTATATGCCAGGCACTGCTCTAGGTACTGGGGCCATGGTGGCCACAGGAAGGAATCTGGATTATCCTTAGTGCTGCCCCAGCTTCCTCCTTTTGTCCCTCTGGACTAGAGGAGGCAACGGATTCCTGCCACGTTACCTGGGCTGTCTCCAGATTGCCTCACCTCTGTGTGAACAACTCCCTACCTTAAATCCCTTGGTTATACACACTTGAAGTTGGGCCTGTTTTCCTGGTTAGACAGTAACTGGTATAAAGCCACTAAGAAGTCACTAAGAAACAGGCCAGTGACATGATCTTATTTCTGGTTTTGGTGGCTGCTGTAATGGAGGACAGACTTTACTAGGTAAAAGTAAAAAGCAGGAAGTCCAGTGAGGAGACCTGTGAGAGAGAATGGTGGCCTGGACCAGGGTGTCACAGTGATGGCAAAGATGGAGAGGAGCCAACATATTTGGGGTATTGTCAGCAGGACATGTTGGCAGATGGCACTGGAGGGTTAGCGAGAAAAAATGAGGAATTATTGTCTCTTGGGCATTGGCTGTGGCAATTGATCGGGCAAATGGGGCTGCCATTTGCTGAGATGGGTAAGAATGGGGAGGAGTAGCTTTCAGGAGGAAGATCAAGAATTCTCCCTTGGACATGCTTAGTCCAGGGCATCAAGGAAGCAGCTGCATATTCAGAGCTACTGTTGCCCAAAAAGGAAGAAAGGAAGGCCACAGGAGGCAATCCTCACAACTTTGTCTGGGACCAACGTGGACACCTCCTTGAAATATACTTCTGAATTTTGTGGGAAGAATCGATGTTTTCAAAGGGCTCACTCCTTAAGTCGTTGTGGGAAAGTTACAGAAGGTAGAGTATTCACTGTCTTCCAGTGAATGCCGGGTTGGCTCAGACAATAGAGACTTTGGAGGGCATAATGATTTTGTTGAACACTTAGAACTATTAATATATTTTATTCCATCAAAGGTACCCAAAACAATTCTACATGAAGAGAAGACTACTATATGATATGCGCATAGTGCTCTATGCTTAAAAATACATTATTATTTCAAGAAATCACATTTTAGCTCGACAGAAATAAATTTCATGAGCTTATTTACTAAATTTACTCTTCAGGCTGAGAGGTGGAAGGAAGGCATGATGTGGAACATGGGCAAAGACTGGGCTGGGGGCTGACATCTGAATGTCGGCACCCTCGTCAGCAGCCGGTGGGAGCAGAAGGCATCCAAGGTCTAAAAACCGCTTCAGGGAAAACCTTAAACACATTCACCTGTTAACCTCCTTTGCATTCTCTTGCATTCTCTTCCTGTGATGTGGGAAGACTGTGGTTGAGCTCCCTTCATACCAGTTCCCCTCATACCATCCAGTGGGTCTCTCCATGAACAGGCAAGGGAGGTCAGGCTGGGTGATGGTACAGCCTTGCTTTGGAATCACAGGTCAGCCTGGGCTCCAGAGAGTACTAGAAATATATTTTCTCTGGAAAACACCCTTCTACACAAATATCTTCTACACAAAAAAGAAAGAAACATGAGCCTTTCCACAAATTCCACAAATTAAGGAGATCTATTATCCCCTGTGACTTTTGAGACTGAATTGAAGGCATCTTTCCCCATGGTTTTTATTCAAAGTAACATATTCACAAGGTAAAAATATGAAATGTCACCGAAGAGCTTATGCTGAGAAGCAGCAATCCTCTGCCCCTCTCACCCTCCCCCAACTTTCCACAGTCAACCACTTACATGCTTTTCTTTGCATTCTTTGGGGTTCACCACTGAAATGGTGTGACCCCACTGAAAGGTCCAAAGGGATCTCCTGACAGTTTTAAGAAGCCATAAAAAGCTCGGCACACTCAGTTATTAGTTAAGACAAATGCATCAAGAGATCATTCAGAAACAACTTTTTAAAACCAGATAAAATTCAAAGACACAAACCATTCCTCTCTCTGCAAAAAAGTTTTCCAGACTTATAATGTGGTTGGGAAGCAAATAAATTCCTCGGTCAATTTTTCTTCATAATGCTGTGCTTACTAGATAGAAAAAGAAATCTCTGAGCAGGATTTACACCTGGATGGGGCCTCCAGAAGAGCATGATTCTTAAATAAACAGTCAAAACTCCACTGAGTGAGCAACAAGGTGTTGGATAAGATTTGGGATAACCACATCCAAGAACACTAAGACATTATAAATTATCCTTTTTAACTTGGTCATTGAGAAATATTCATAATGTGATGTTAAGTGAAAAATGTGGGAATCAAAAGAGAAGATCACACTCACCCACAATTTTTTTTTAAGGCAAGGAAATGTTCTGACAGGTTAACCCTGGATTTCTCTGGGCAGTGGGACCGTGAGTGCTTTTTATTCTCATTCTCTTCCTTACATGTCTCTGCATTTCCAAATCCCTGCAGTACTGAGTGTTTATGAGGCCTTCTGTGAGCCACCCTCCTGTACCTGAGTCTCATGGGAGACACGGGACAAGGCTGTGCTCTAAGCTTCAGAGCTCCATGAGGCAGCCCCTGCCCCACCACGAGCTGCACTGTGACCTGGCTCCACCCCTATCCCACAGCCTCTCCCTCCACAGGAGGGAAGATAACTCTGACCCTTGACCTACAGGACTGCCTCCTTCATGCTCACATGCAAAACAAAGCAGGCAGACTAATGCAAGGGCAACAGCAAATTAACGGTAACAAAGCTGGAAATGTTGGCAAAAGTTCCCCCCAAGTGAGCCCTAAAAATATCTGAGACCTGAGGGGTGGCAGCCTGGGCCAGCAGTAGAGTAGGACTAGCAGGTGGAAGGAGCTTCCCTTCTGCCACCAGCCAAGCCAAGCACCCAGACTCTGCACACACGGAGGCAGGAGGGCTGTGCCATAAGAAGCTGATGCCGGGCACACACCACAGGCAGAACCTGAAGGATTCCATCTAAGCCTCCCTTCCTACTTTAAGATCCATGTGGGTGCCCTGAAGGGCTGGACTCTAAGAGAGTTCCTTCCTGCTTATTTATTTGTTTGTTTATTTTTTTAAGTAGGCTCCATGCCCAATGTGGGGACTGAACTCACGACCCTGAGATCAAGAGTAACATGCTCTACCAACTGGGCCAGCCAAGTGCCCCCCTCTTCCTGCTTTTCTATTTTATTTTAATTTTTTAAGATTTTATGTATTTTATTTTAGAGAGAGTTGGGGGAGGGGCAGAAAGAGAGGGAGAGAATCTCAAGCAGACCCCAGGCTGAGCACAGAGCCCCACACGGGGCTTGGTCCCACTACCCCTAGTTCACCACCAGAGCTGAAACCAAGGGTTGGACATTCAACAGACTGAGCCACCTAGGCAATCCCCTTCCTGCTTTTTTAAAATTACACTTGTTATTGTGAAATCACTACAGACATACGTTCAATTCTAAGAAGCATTACAGAGAGATCCCCATCTACCATTTTCTGTTTCCCCAAGAGTAATGCCTTGGAAAACCACTGTGTAGTATCATCCGGGGTACTGATGTATCAACACTGATACAAGCCTGGTCCTGCTCTGTTTTCCCCAAATTTATGTCTGCTCACTTGTGCATGCGTGTGCATTTAGGTGCCTGGGTTCTGTCATGAGTGTAGGTTCATGTGTCCACCACCAGTCAAGATACACACACTCATCACCACCAGGGTCCCTTCTTTTATAACCACACCCACCTTCCCCCAACAGCTCATCCATTCCTGTTCTGTAATTTCCCATTTCAAATGTGTTATATAAATGGAGTCATACAGTGTGTAACCTTGTGGGATTGGCTTTTCTCACCCAGTGTAATTCTCTGGAGGTCCATTCAAGTTGTTGTGCATATCAATAGTTCTTTTTTTTTTTTTATCGCTCAGTAGCATTTTGTTTAATGAGATTTTACAAGAAGTTTTAAAGTTTTAAAGGCCACTTGTCACCTTTCAGATGAAGGGAAAAGCCCTGCTGAAAAGTCTGTGGCACTCAAACACAAAGAAATGCTATGTATCTCCAAAATCTTAAAAACCCTATAAAATGATACTTGCCTAGTGTGCCTTTCTTAGGAAACTAACTTAATCCTGATTATGCAAAGCGTCAGCTAAACTTACCACCTCTTATTTTACCACAATTAAATAATCTCTCCCCAAATATACTGAAAGTTACAAAAGTCATCTTTATTATTTCTCTTTAAAGTTATTTATACACAGAATATAACTCACATCTCATTTCTATTTCCCTTTTCCCCTCGGCAAAAATACTGTTCGTTTGTCTCGTATAGTGGCTTGTTTTTTATTGTGGTACTACTGTAATATATGATCTTTAGTTTATTAGTTTATGCCTTATATCAAATTATGTTCATATCAGATTTGCAAGAAAAATGGGTTTTCATTTTACTTGGGAACGTGGGTGGACTTAATTTTGTGAAGTTGATTTTCAAGAAGGAAATTAGTCTGAAAGGTAAAGGGTCAGAGGGCAAAACAGAGAGAAGCATCCGGAACACCTGGCCTGGCCCTCACTGAAGATTCAGGGTACCTGGAGACATTATTTCCATCAAGGTAGAGGGGCGTGGTCAGGACAACTCCAGAGAAGGCCTGTCAGTTGTAGGGACCCCCCCAGGGAGGACTGGGCATGGACCCAAAGCCCACAGGGACTCTCCAAGTATCCCCCAAGCCCCAACCTTCTCCCAGCATCTGTTCACTCAATGTCTTCTCCAGAGGTATAGGTGCAGCTGGTCACTGCCCTGTCTCCACTCTGGGGGCCTCTGTTCAGATTCTGGCTCAGCCCCACTATGCACCCGAGGATTGAGAAACTAACAGCCTCTGCCCCTTGGGGCGAGGTACCCATAGATCTCACCCAGCTTGTAAACTGGTTGTGTGTGACTTAGGGGCCCACTTCTCAGCTAGTCTGCTCTGCTGGGGGTTGAGGGTTAGACGGGAGGAGTCAAGGCCCCTTCAAGAAGCTGTGGATCTCCAGGCCAGCAACACTGCCAATACAGTGTCACCTTGGTGAGTTTCACCACACTGACAAGCATTCTCATCAGTGTTGCCTGGCAAGTAGGGAGACTGAGGCAGAAGAGAGGGGCACAGTGAGGTGGTGGCCCCAGAGGCTTATAGTCAGTATCTACCGTTTCAACCACAAATACTGATGAAGTTCTTGGGAGCAGGGAGTTTACTGTGGCTCTGTCCTCTAGGGCTGGCCTCAGGGGTAATGCATGCTCAGTAAATGCTGCTAAACAAGTAAACAGATGAACACTGGACTCTACCCACAGTTCCACTCCTGCCTATGCACACCCAATGGAAATGAGGGCACATGACCCCAGCAGACCACAATGCCTAGAGTGTGTGACTCACAGCAGTCAAAATAGAAACAACCCAGACATCCATCGGCAGTAGATCAGGTAAGTGAACTGGAATACCACACAATGCACAGTGGAATACTATACAACAATGGGATAAGACGAACCACACCGTAGATGACCACACAGATGAATCGCAAAGACAAGATCCTGCGTGAAAGAAGTCAGGCTCTAAGTGTTTATGTGACAAGTCCATTTAGCGAGGTCCAGAGCAAGCAACACTACCTGATGGTGATGGGGGTCAGAACATAGGTTCCCTCTGGGGGTGGGAGCCACTGGACAGGCAACTAGAAGAGGCTTTCAGGAGCTGCAGATACTCCCTATGACAGGGAGGGATGACAGATGTATACATATGTTAAAATTCAGTAAGCTCTCTGTTTAAGAGTTGTGCCCTTCACTGTATATAACTTATACCTAAATTTCAAATAGTTGTGGGGTTCAGGGGCCTCACACCCACAGGAACCTTAAATACAGGAGGAAATGACAGTATCCTATGAAAGGGGTCTTGGGAAATCTTGCTCAGGTTTTCCGGAGCTGTTCTTATTTAACCAGGTCTTAGATTTGTGGGCCAAAAGCTTGTAAGCAGTAGCCTGCTGGTGTCCTTGCCCACAGGCTAGGGAACAGGTGATGAGTGTGACCTGAGAGTCCTGCAAGGCCCCCCTCTCCGGCGAAGACCTGGGGCCTGCCAGGATGCCGCAGACTTGGCCACAAAGAGTCTCACTGGCAACATGTGCCAGGATAAGTGGGTGCTTAGCCCTGAGGAGGATCCTGGCTAGAGTGGGGTGTTTGAGGCTAAAATCAAAGCATCCATAAAAGCTTCAATTAGAGTTTTCTGAAGAGGATGTGAGACTTCCCTCAGAAGGTGCATACTGAGGCTAACTTCTGTGTCTCCATAAATATCACACATGGCAGTCATCCCCCTTCATGCCACAAAAGAGGCTAGACCTGTGGGTTTTTCACCACAGACCCCAGAGCAAGTAAGACAGGTGTTCATCAGATCCATATGCAGCAAGCCAGGGAACGATCTTGTGTGGAGAGTCCTCTACCAGCTACTCCGCATGAAAACTGTTCCATGTGTCAACTAACAGGTGAATGACAAACATGCTTTCTACATACAGTGGAATATTACCGAGCCACAAAAAGGAATGCAGTCTTATCCGTGCTATAATGTGATGGACCTTAAAATCATTCTGCTCAGTGAGAGAAATCAAACACAAAGGGACACATCTTGTGTGATTCCATTTAGTGAAATGTCCAGAACAGGCAAACCCATAGAGACAGAAAGTAGTTTAGTGGCTGCCAGGGGCTCCAGGGAGTAGGAATGAGGAGTAACTGCTTAATGGGTATAAGGTCTCCTTCTGGGATGATGGAAATATTTTGGAATTAGATAGAGGTCATGGTTATACAACATTATGAATGTCCTAATTGTCCTGAATTGTTCACTTTAAAATGGCATATTTTGTGTTATGTGAACTTCACCTCAGTGTACAAAAAACCCTGTTTTAAAAAAATCTTTACATATTCAGCCACTGAATCAATTCATTCACTCAATCCAGACCTGGGTACTTTTTGTGTGCCAGCTGTGTGCCCAGAGCAGGTACTAAACTTATAATGCAGCACGGTGGCTTTCAGCCTGTTGAGATGTTTAAAATACAGAGGCCTGGGTTGCGATCCTGGAAATTCTAATTCATTAGGCTGAAATGCGGCCTTGGCATCTCTATATTTTCGACACCCACAGGGATTCTGACAACCAGCCTGGTCTGTAAGTGGTTGAGACAACCTTGAGCCACACACATAAAAAGCCCGACTTGGGTTTGGAAACATTTTCAGCAAAAGCAGGCATGCCGCACTCTGAAAATGAGGCTAAATTGCTGGGCTTCACACACAGGAACATTAAGTTTCTTCTTGCTTCTGGGGTCTGGCCCCAGTCTGGATTGGTGTCATGCTTGCCTCTAACCACTTGGTGGCAGGAGTAAAATAGGGTTGACTTCCCACTGAGCTGGCTAGGAGATGTAGGTCTATTTCTCCAGTGTCTTCCAGGAGCATGTAAAATGGAAAATCAACCCTGAATAGAAGAAAACGAGGAATGATAGTCTCGAAGAATAAGTAGTTTAGTCCTGAAGAAATTTAGCAGGCCAAACGTTTATTTCTGAAGTAGCAGTGTGGTCCTGAATTGGACACCCTGGATTGTGGTGCTCTAAATCTGGGCAGATTAACAGAGGAGGTGACATTTGAACTGAGTTGACTAAAAGATGACATGCAGAAACAAATGGCAAGATGAAGAAAAAAAGTGAGACAGAAATGAAGTACTGATGTGTATTACATGAGCAGACTTTGGAAACGTCATGCCTAGTCAAAGGAGCTAGTCACCAAAGAACACACACGGTGTGAGTCCACTCACTGGGCCCAGAGAAAGAAAGTGGATCAGTGGTCGCCCGGGGCTAGGGGACCTGGGGTTTATGGGTGGTGACCACTAGTGCATAGGGGGTTTCTGTTCGAGATCATGACAACGTGCTGGAGTGAGACAGTAGTGATTTAGTGATTCAGCCTCATGAATGTACAGAAATACCTGAATCACACAGTTTAAATAAGCAGGTTGCAGAGTTTGTGACTTACATCTCAATAAAACTTCTATAAGCTAATATTTTTTGAGCATTTCTGTGTGCCAGAGTGTGCCACATTCAAGTGGGAAACACATCCAATGTGTGAGATGAAGAAGTAAGGGGACGGCATGTTAAATGGTAAGAAGTAGTAGAGGTGAAATAAGGGGATACAAGGAATACTTGCATAGGCAGTGATCACGGGGAGGGCAATGAAGATTGGCCTCGCTGAGAAGACAGATTTTTAAGAATTGTGGTAATACACAAAACATAAAATTTGCCATCTTGGGGCACCTGGTGGCTCAGTCAATTAAGCATCTGCCTTCAGCTTAGGTCATGATCCCTTGCCCTGTTGGGATCCCAGTCCTCCTCGCTTGTGTTCTCTCTCTCAAATAAATAAATAAAATATTTTATACTTATATTAGAGAGAGAGAGAGCAAGAGAATGAGAGAGAGAAGGTGCAGGGGCAGAGGGAGAGGGAGAAGGAGACCCCTCGCTGATCAGAGACCTCGATGCCGGGCTTGACCTGAGCCCAAATGACTGAGCCACCCAGGCACCCCTAAATAAACAAAATCTTCAAGAAAATTTACAACCTTACCTATTTTTAGTTGTAAAGGTCAGTGGTATCACATACATTCATAACGTTATGCAACAACCATCTACCTCCAGAACTCTTTTCATAGGTAAAACTGAAACTATACCTGTTAAACTATACCCTCCCTGCCTCCCAGCCCCTGGCAACCATTAAACTTTCTATGATTTGACTCCTCTGGGTACTTACTTATAAGCACTCATATAAGTGGAATCCTATAGTGTTTATCTTTTTGTGACTGGCTTATGTCACTGAGCAAATTGTCCTCAAGAGTCATCCATGTTGTAGCAGGTGTCAGAACTTCCTTCCATCTAAAGATGAAAGATATTTCATTATATGGATGGACCAATTTACTTATCCACTCATCTCTTGATGGCACTTGTGTTGCTTCCTTCTCTTGACTATCATGAATAACACAGCTATGAACGTGGTTGTGCAAATACCCCTTTGAGATGCTGCTTTTGATTCTTTTGTGTATATTGAAGTGGAATTTCTGAGTCAGATGGTAATTTTAATTTTCTGAGGAACCACCATACAGTTTTCCACAGTGGTTGTACCATTTTACATTCCCACCAATAGTATCATGTGTTTCAATTTCTCCACACTCTCACCAATATCCTATTTCCTTTTTTTAAATTTAAATTTTATTTTTAAAATTAATTAATTAATTAATTAAACCCAGGCGCCCTTCTCTCCTTTTTTAAAAAATAGTAGTCATCCTAATGTTTGAGATGGTATCTCCTTGTGGTTTTGATCTGCATCTCCCTGATGGTGAGTATCTTTTTGTTTTTTTTATTTTTATTTTTTTTAAAGATTTTATTTATTTGTTAGAGAGAGAGAGCGAGCACAGGCAGACAGAGTGGCAGGCAGAGGCAGAGGGAGAAGCAGGCTCCCTGCCAAGCAAGGAGCCCGATGTGGGACTCGATCCCAGGACGCTGGGATCATGACCTCAGCCGAAGGCAGCTGCTTAACCAACTGAGACACCCAGGTGCCCCTGGTGAGCATCTTTTTGTATGCTTATGGGCCATCTGTACATCTTTTTTAGAGAAATGTTTATTCAAGTTCTTTGCCCATTTTTAAATCAGGTTGTTTGGGGTTTTGCTGTTGAGTTTTAGAATTTTAGAAATTCTGTCTGTTCTGGATATTGATCTCTCCTCAGATATATTTTCTGAGGGTTGCCTTTTTGTTCTATAATATTCTCTTCTGAAGCACAAAATTTTCAATTCCCATGAAGTCTGCTTTCTCTATTTGTTCTCTTGTTGCCTGTGCTTTTGGTGTCCAATCCAAGAATTCATCACCAAACCCAATGCTATGAAGCTTTGACCCTAAGCTTTCTTCTAAGAATTTCACTGTTTTAGGTCTTCCATCCCAATCTTTGATCCATTTTGAGTGAATTTTCATATATGGTGTTATATGAGAGTCCAAATTTATTCTTTTGAATGCAGATGTCCAGTGTCCCCAGCAACATTTCTTGAAAAAACTGTCCTTTGCCCATTGAATGGTCTTGGCACCCTTGTCAAACATCATTTGACCATATGCACAAGTCTATTTCTAGGCTCTTCTCCATTTTATTCCATTGCGCTGTATGTCTCCTTATGCCAGTACACACTATATTGATGACTGTAGCTTTTTAGTGAGTTTTGAAATCAGGAAGGATGGGTCTTCTGGCTTTGTTCTTCCAAGATTGCTTTGGCTATTTGGGGTCTCTTGAGATTCTGTATGAATTATAGGATGAGTTTTTCCATTTTTGCAGAAAAGGTCATCGTAAAAAGGATTGCACTGACTCTTTTTTTTTTAAAGATTTTATTTATTTGTTATATATAGAGAGAGAGCGAGCACAGGCAGACAGAGTGGTAGGCAGAGGCAGAGGGAGAAGCAGGCTCCCTGCCGAGCAAGGAGCCCGATGTGGGACTCGATCCCAGGACACTGGGATCACGACCTGAGCCCAAGGCAGCTGCTTAACCAACTGAGCCACCCAGGCATCCCTGCACTGACTCTTTAGATCACTTTGGATAGTATGACAGCTTAACAATTTTAAGTCTTTCAGTTTATGAACGTAAACTATCCTTCTGTTTATTTATGTCTTCCTTAATTTCTTTCAGCAATGTTTTGTAGTTCTCAAGGTACTTCTTTCATCCCTTTGATTAAACTAATTTCTAAATATTTTATTATTTTGATGTTATTGTAAATGGAATTCTTTGTGTAATTTTCTTTTCAGATTATTCATAGTTAGTGTATAGAAATGCAACTAATTTTTGTGTGCTGACTTTGCATCCTATTTTGCTAATTTCATTTATTATAACAGTTTTTTTAAATGGGACTCTAGAGGACTTTCTACATATAAAGTCATATCATCTGCAAACAGATAATTTTACTTCTCTCTTTCCAATTCCGATATCTATCAGTTTTTCTAATCTAATCGTTATGACTAGAACTTCCACTATATATTGAGAAGAGGGAGCTAAACTGAACATCCCTTTCTTATTCCAGATCTTAAAGGAAAAGCTTTCAGTTTTTCAGTATTGAGTACAATGTTTGCTGTGGGTTTTTCACATATGACTTTTCTTATATCATATTATGAGATAGCTTCCTTCTATTCCTAGACTGTAAGGGTTGTTTTTTTTTTCTATCATGAAAGGGTGTTGAGTTTTGTCAAATGCCTTTTTGCATCAATTGAGATGATCATGGTTTTTTTCTCTTCATTCTGTAAATGTGATGCATTATACTGATTGATTTTTGTATGTTGACCAATCCTAACATTCCAGGAATAAATCCCTCTTTTTCATGGCATATAATCCTTTTAATGTTTTGCTGATTTGGTTTGCTAGTATTTTTTATTATTTAAATTCAATTAATTAATATATAACATATTATTGGTTTCAGACCTAGAGTTCAGTGATTCATCAGTCTTATATAACACCCAGTGCTCATTACATTGCATGTCCCCCTTAATGTCCATCACCTAGTTACCCTATCCCTGACCTGCCTCCCCTCCAGCAACTCTCAGTTTTTTTCCTATGATTAAGAGTCTCTTATGGGGGCTTCTGAGTGGCTCAGTTCATTGGGCGACTGCCTTCGGCTCAGGTCATGATCCTGGAGTCCCAGGATTGAGTCCCGCATCAGGCTCCCTGCTCAAGGGGAGTCTGCTTCTCCCTCTGATCTCTTCCCTCTCATGCTTTCTCTCCCTCTCTCTCTCTCTCAAATAAATAAATGAAAAAATATTTTTTAAAAAAAGAGTCTCTTATGGTTTGTCTCCGTCTCTGATTTCATCTTCTTTTTCCCTCCCTTCCCCTATGCTCCTCTGTTTTGTTTCTTAAATTCCACATATGAGTGAAATCATAAGATAATTATGTCTCTGATTGATTTATTTCACTTAGTCTAATACTTTCTAGTTCCAGCCATGTAATTGCAAATGGCAAGATTTCATTTTTTGATGACTGGATAATATTCCATTATATATATATATGTGTGTGTGTCTGTGTGTGTGTGTCTGTGTGTGTCTGTGTGTGTGTGTATATATATACACACCACATTTTTATCCATTCATCTGTTGATGGACATCTGGTTTCTTTCCATGGTTTGGCTATTGTGGACACTGCTGCTATAAACATGGGTTGCATGTGCCCCTTTGGATCACTACATTTCTATTTTTGGGGTAAGTCCTTAGTATTGCAATTGCTTGGTCATAGGGTAGCTCTATTGCTGTGGGCTTTTCATATGTGGCTTTTATGATATTAAGGTATATCCCCTTTACTCCTACACTGTAAAGAGTTATAATCAAGAAAGTTTGCTGTACTTTGTCAAATGCTTTTTCTGCATCTATTGAGAGGATCATATGGTTCTTGCCCTTTCTTTTATTAATGTAGTGTATCACAGTGATTGATTTGCAGATGTTGAACCACCCTCACAGCCCAGGAATAAATTCTGTTTGATCATGGTGAATAATCCTTTTAAGGTACTACTGGATCCTCTTGGCTAGTGTCTTGGTAAGAAATTTTGCAACCATGTTCATCAGGTATTTTGGTCTTTAATTCTCCTTTTTGGTGGTGTCTTTCTCTCCTTTTGGGATCAAAGTAATTCTGGCCTCAAAGTACTAGCTTGGAAGTTTTCCTTCCATTTCTATTTTTTGACCCAGACCTGGACTCTTGTTTGTTGGTAGATTTTTGATTACTGCTTCAATTTCCTTGCTGATTATGGGTCTGTTCTGGTTTTCTATTTCTTTTTTGTTTCAGTAGTTTCTATGAAGGCATCCATTTTATTCTAGGTTGCCTAATTTGTTGGCATATGGTTGCTCATAATATGTTCTTATAATCATTTGTGTTTCTTCAGTGTTGGTTGTGATCTCTCCTCTTTTTTATTTTATTTATGGGTCTTTTCTGTTTCCTTTTTGACAACTCTGGTTTATTGAATCTTATTAATTCTTTCAAAGAACCAGCTCCTAGTTTTGTTGGTCTGTTCTATTGTTCTTTTGGTTTCTATTTCATTGATTTCTGCTCTAACCTTTATTAACTCTCTTCTCCTCCTGGGTTTAAGCTTTATTTTTTGTTCTTTCTACAGCTCCTTTAGGTATAAGGTTAGGTTGTATATTTGAGACCTTCCTCGTTTCTTGTGAAAGGCTTGTATTGCTATATACTTCCCTTTTAGGACCACCTTTGTTGTATTCCAAGAGTTTTGAACAGCTGCGTTTTCATTTTCATTTGTTTCCATGAATTTTTAAAATTCATCTTTAATTTTCTGGTTGACCATTCATTCTTTAGCAGGATGCTCTTTTTCTTTTCTTTCTTTCTTTTTTTTAATGATTTTATTTACTTATTTGTCAGAGAGAGAGAGCGAGCCAAGCAGGGGGAGTGGCAGGCAGAGAGAGAAACAGGATCCCTGCTGAGCAAGGAGCCTGATGTGGAGCTTGATCCCAGGACCCTAGGATCATGACCTGAGCCATGAAGGCAGACACTTAACCAACTGAACCACCCAGGTGTCCCTAGTAGGATGCTCTTTAACCTCCAGGTATTTGAGTTCTTTCCAAATTTCCTCTTGTTATTGAGTTCAAATTTCAAAGCATTGTGGCCTGGAAATATTCAGGGAATGAGCCCAATCTTTTGGTACCAGTTGAGATCTGATTTGTGACGCAGTACATGATTTATTTTGGAGAATGTTCCATGTACATTCTAGAAGAATGTGTATTCTGTTCCTTTAGAACGGAATGCTTTGAATATATCTGTGAAGTCCATCTGGTCCAGTGTGTCATTCAAAGCCCCATTTTTTCCTTGTCTTCTACTTAGATGATCTGTCCATCGAAGCGAGTGGGGTATTAAAGTCTCCTACTATTAATACAGTATTATCAATGTGTTTCTTTAATTTTGTTCTTAATTGGTTTATATATTGGCTGCTCCCATGCTAAAGGCATAAATATTTACAATTGTTAGATCTTCTGGTTTGTTAGTATTTTGCTGAGGATTTTTGCATTAGTTGTCATAAGAGATATTAGGTCTGTAGTTTTTCTTTCTTGCTGTGTCTTTGGCTTTGGTATAAGGTAATGCTGCCCTCATCAAATGAGTTAGATAGGAACTGGTCCCTCCTCTAATTTTTTTGAAAAGTTTGAGAAGAATTGGTGTAAATTTTTCTTTATTTTTAAAAAATATTTTATTTATTTGACAGACAGAGATTACAAGTAGGCAGAGAGGCAGGCAGAGAGAGAGAGAGAGAGAGGAGGAAGCAGGCTCCCTGCCAAGCAGAGAGCCCGATGTGGGGCTCGATTCCAGGACACTGCGATCATGACCTTAGTCGAAGGCAGAGGCCCCAACCCACTGAACCACCCAGGCACCCCTTTCTTTATTTTTTAAAAAAGATTTATTTGTTTATTGAGAGGGGGAGCAGAGAGAATCTTAAGCGGGCTCCATGCCCAATGTGGAGCCAGACATGGGGCTCAATGTCACAAACCTGATATCATGACTGGAGCTGAAATCAAGAGTCAGAATCTTAACCTACTTGAGCCACCCAGGTGCCCCTGGTCTCCAAAATTCTGATGAAAAATATGCTTATAATCTTACTTAAGATCCCTTATATACAATGAGTTGTTTCTCTCTTGCTGTTTCAAGATTCTCTGTCTTTGGGCACCTGGGTGGCTCAGTGGGTTAAATCTCTGCTTTTGGATCAGGTCATGATCTCAGGGTCCTGGGGTGGAGTACCACATTGGGCTCTCTGCTCAGCAGGGAGCCTGCTCCCTCCCCCACTCTCTCTCTGCCTCTCTGCCTACTTGTGATCTCTCTCTCTCTCTTTCTCTGTCAAATAAACAAACAAACAAACAAACAAACAAACAAAATCTTAAAAAAAAAAAAAGATTCTCTATCTTTGGCCTTTGAAAGTTTATTTATATGTCCCAGCACCTCTGAGTTCATCTTGGAGTTTATGGACCTTCTTGGATATTTATATTCTTATCTTTCATCACATTTGGGAAGTTTTCACCCATTATTTCTTCAAACATTCTCCCTGCTCCTTTCTCTCTTTTTCTTCTGGGACTCCCATAATGCATATGTTGGTCTTTTGTGTTGTCCCACAGATCACTTAGACTCTGTTTGCTTTTCTTTAATCTTTTTACTTTCTGTTCCTTAAATAGAATAATTTCCAGTGTCTTATCTTCTGGTTTGTTGATTCTTTCTTCTGCTCACAATCTGCCTTTGAATCGCTGTGGTGAATTTTTCATTTCAGTTATTGTATTTTCAGTTCCAGAATTTTTTCTGGTTTCTTTTTAGGTTTTACCTTTTTTTTCTTTTAAGGTTTTATATCTCTTTATTGATATTTCCCTTTTGTTCAGACATAATTTTCTTGGTTTTTCTCAACATCTTCCTTTAGTTTTTTGAGCATCTTGAAGACAGTTGTTTTAGTCTTTGTCTAGTAACCCGCCACCAGGTTTTTTCAAGAATACTTTCTATTGATTTTTTTTCCTTTGAATGGGCCATACTTTCTTGTTTCCTTGTGGTTTTTGTTATTGTTGTTCTTGAAAACCAGACATTTGAATCTGATAATGTGTTAATTCTGGAAATCAGAATCTTCTCTTTCCCCAGGGTTTGCTATTTTGGGTTATTGTGTGGGGTTTTTTTTTTTCTATTACCACAGCCTGTCTTGCACCAAAGAGCAGCCTGAGTTATAAACTTAAAGTCTTATCAGGTCTTTTCTGAGCCTGTGCCTTCCCCTGGTCATGCATAGTCACTTTCTAATTTTCCCTCATACATACAGTTGATTTTGAATGTCTTAGTCTTTAATGTCTGGCTTCCGAAAGAGGAAAAAGGGAAAGAAATGAAGGAGGAGTGGAAGGGTGTCAGCCCTTTAAATCCTCTGGAAGTCACTTCAACTAGAAGGGGAAGGGCTTGTCACAATGGGGAGAGAGTACAACAACAATGGCTACCCTCGTTTTTGCACCTCTGTGATCAGAAGCAGCAATTAGCATTCAGAGGGCAGATCCTCGATATTTGGTGGGTATTCACCCTGGATCCCACAAGATGCATGCCAGATGCTCCAGAAACCCATGCACAGGTGCCTGCCACTGGTCTGGGGCTGGGAGATGGGGAACTGCTACTATACTAAGAGTTGAAATTGATGAATTTAACTGCCATTTGATACCTAAGGCTTCCCCTGCAAGTTGCAAGCCTTCAATAGACTCCAGAGTTCCAAAATAGTTACATCAGACAGATTCCGCCAGTGCAATTGTTGTCTAGGTAGGGAAACCAATTCCTGATGCTTCCTACTTTACCATCTTCCCAGAATCCTCCAGAAAGATAATTTTTCAAGAGAAGATTTGAAGGATGTGAAGGAGTTACTCATGTGGACACCTGGGAGAAAAGACTTCTAGGTAGAGGGAACAGCAAATACAAAGCCTCAAAGTGGGAGTTGCAGGTTCAGCTGCATGGTCCACTTTGTAAATGTTATTGTGTTTTTAACTTCAAGTTCTAACTCCTCATCGATGGTATACAGCAAAATAATTAACTTATGTATATTAACCCAGTATCCTGCAAGGTTTCTATAATTGCTATTAGTTCCAGGATTTTTATTATTTATTTATTTATTTAGTCAATTCTTGGGGATTTCTGACAATCATGTCATCTGCAAACAAAGACAGTTTTATTTCTTCCTTCTCAAACTGTATACTTCATTTCCTTTTCCTATCTTATGGCATTAGCTAGGACTTCTACCATGATGTCAAATGGGAATAATGAGGAGGGACATTCTCATCTTCTTTCTGATCATGGTTCACTTAGGTAATGTTCATTTTTTCTATGACTCTTCATTCCTGGGAGAGCTGGGCCACCCAACTACACTGATTTGGAGATCTGGATCTGTTCCTGGGCTCCTTAATTCCCCAATAGGAGCCACAGAGCACTGAATTTGTAGGATATAGGACATTCCACCACACCTGTTTTCTTGGCAGCACTGCCCTAAGGTCCTGACTTAGGGACTCTCATCCACCTGCTGAGTGTCACACTCAGGGATCCTGAAAACCCAGATCCCTAGTGGCTGCCCCCATTTGTCCATGGAACCACAGCCTTGGCTCTTTCTATTTCAGTCTTGCTTGCTGGGATCTTCACATGCTCCTGGTTGAAGGTTTCCATTGCCCATTGCTGGTTCTGTCTGCCCAGAAGACATTCACCAGTTATCTCTCCAAAAGACCTCATCCTTGGGCAAGGCTTTAACAAGGACTCTACAAAGTTGATTGTCCTTCATAGGAAGAAGTCCTTGCTCTTTCCAATTTAAATAAATGGAAGGAGAGTGATTTCAACAACATGTAGGAGTCATTAGTCACTGCTTAGACTTCCTGCCTAAAGAGGTACTGGTGAAACAAGATTAATCCATCTGCTCATGCACATAGTAATCAGCAGCCAAGCCTTCTCTCTGTGCTAGGCTCCATGCATGGCATGGGGATAATTAACAAATCATTCTTCCTTTGCTACCAACGTAGCTGGAATGAGCATCTGCATGAAGATGCAGTGCTTTGGAAATGCAGGATTTCTTCTTACATCTTTTTCCACTTCTTACCTTCAGAATAAATCTTTAAGTAGAGCATTATCAAATTCTTTACAGATGCATGCTACACAAAGCATTCTCATTGTCTGTCATAAATATAATATCTTTTAAAATCTCCAACACAACGTATGAGCATGTTTCTTCTCATAAATCTAGGCTGCCTGTCTCAGATCATATTCTGCTTTTTAAGCAATTTTATAGCTAAATTCCCCCACATAATTTGTAATAGTTTCTTTACAAGGGACATGAAGCTAACTATGATCCTTTACTGACTTATGTAGCATTTGCCACTTTCCTGTTTTTAGAATCCTTATCCCTTTCAAGTGGAATTCTAAAAATATCAGTTAAGCCACCAACTAATTTCTAATCCTTGCTTCTATTAATATTGGCAGAAGGGCAGTTCATCCCCTAGCCTTTGTCCTTGCTTGATTAAGCAATTCTAATCTTTTCCTGACAATTTGATTGGTGACAATATAACTGAGCCTGACTGGAACACCAAGCAAGCAGGTACTCTTGCCTATGGAGGTCCTGAGACCAGATTAGCTACAGGAAGCTGTTCAAGTAACTCTTCTATATTTTTTTCCCTTCCTACCCACTCTTTCTTTGGGCAAGAAACCACAATTCCTATCCTAAATGCCAGGCTAATATTTCAAAATATAGATTAATTTTAAATTCTCACTATCAGCAACTTTCATGGTACAGAGGTAGGCCTCCAGATTTTGTTAATAGCTTAAAAGATCTCCTCATAGTGAGGTAACTTGGGCAAACCCTTTAACCTCAAGGCTTCCTTTCTGAGTAGAAAAGGCTTCTCTGATGGATGATGTTTCTGAGAGGATCTAAAAGACTGGGTGGCACACACTGTGCTGAACCATCCAGAGGGCTTCAAGATAGCAGTTCACCCCCCAGCTGCATCTCTTTCCAAGGGAACTTCGAGAGACCAAAGGAAACCTTCTCATCAGAAGTTATACCACTTCTTGAGGGAGCCTGCACTGAATAGCTAGTTAATGCAGGGCTACAGTGGCCCAGGCCCTTTGCTTCAACTTGAGACTACCAATAAAGGGCATCCAACCCTACACTCCTAGAGTGCATCTGCTACAACTAATTGCACTTCAACCTCACCCTCTGCCCTACCCCACTTCCCTCATGTCCTTAAAGGTGTTGTTCATGAATGTACCACTTACTAAGTCCCTGCAGCAACTCTGCATCTCAGAGTCCATTCCCAGGGAATGACAGTTGGTACTAAGTGTAGGTCCAAGAAGGAAAATCTAATATGGGACCTCTGAGCTGGATCACCTACTAGCTGGCAATGGTGACGAGAACCCTTCACTGGAGGTCATAGGTGGAGCTCTGATAATCCCTGACACATGTAGTGAAACAATTGTTAAAGCTGTTAATGCTGGAGCACCCGGGTGGTTCAGTGGGTTAAGCATCTGCCTTCAGCTCAGGCCATGATCTCAGGGTCCTCGGATCGAGCCCTGCATTGGGCTCTCTGCACAGCGGGGAGCCTGCTTCCCCCTCTCTCTCTGCTTGCCTCTCTGGCTACTTGGGATCTCTGTCTGTCAAATAAATAAACAAAATCTTAAAAAAAAAAGCTGTTAACGCTATCTGACCTCAAGACTTATTATGAACCTACAGGTTGACAGCAGGGTCTCAACTAAAAAATAGACAGATAGATCAATGGGACAGAACAAAACTTGGGAACAGACCACACAAACATAGTCAACTTATCTTTGACAAAGGAACAAGGGAAACTAAATGGAGGAAAGTAGTTCTCTCAGCAAATGGTGCGGGAACAATTGGACATCCATGTGCAAAAAATGAATCTAGACACAGACTTCATAACTTTCACAAAAATGTACACAAACTGGATCATAACTTAAAAACACCTAATTGTAAAATCCAAAAGTATAAAACTTCTAGAAGAAAATAGGAAAAAATCTAGGTGATCTTGGGTTTGGAAATGAATTTTTTATTTTTATTTTTTTAAGATTTTATTTATTTATTTGAGAGAGAGAGAAGGAACAGGAGCTGAGGTGAGGGCAGAATGAAAGGGAGAAGCAGATTTCCTGTTGACC
>RCUC01138298.1:0-29404 GCA_003697995.1 Taxidea taxus jeffersonii | reverse complement strand
ATTATTAGGATCTTTATTAGAGTTTATTGATGACAACAGGAAGCTCAAAGTCAGGCTTATGGCTTTATTCCCAAATCTGGAATATATACATAATAGTTTATTATCATTTTATCTTCTTATGGTGTTCTTATAATTTACAGAATACTCCCACATGATTTAAAACATAGAAAGTGTCGTTAGAAGTCAGTGCCTTCGATATAAATGCTCCATGAAAGAGCTTTATCCTTTATCCTAAAGTACCCAAATCCTTTTTGTCCTCTGGCAGCCAGGATTCTTAGGTTTTCTACTTAGTCTCTATACTGTCTCTATCTTTATCATTGGCATAACTGCTTTTCCTTTCTCTCTTATTTGTCATCTTATTTTAATGCCTTTCACTTTCAAACTGCCCAGTAATTGTTTTGTAGGTGAAAATAAATTATATACATACACATATATTTTTTAAGATTTTGTTTATTTACTTAAAAGAGAGAGAGCATGGGGGAAGGTGGGGAAGGGACGTTCTTTGCACTGAAGACAGAAATACATTTGAAGGAATTTGTGAAAAATGATTAAATTTTTAAATGTATGTTTGTCTAATGTCTAATGTATATAATTATGATAAAACTTACAGATTAGTTTTGTCCATTGAAATTACTTCCAGACCAAATGTTAATTACATTTATTTAAAAGCAAAACAGGGGCACCTGGCTGGCTCAGTCTCTGGAGCATGCAACTCTTCATCTCTGGGTCATGAGTTCAAACCCGACACTGGGTGTCGGGCTTACTTAAAAAAAAAAATTAAAAGCAAATGCAACAACTGAAGGCTGTATTGTTTATGTGGTTTTTAATAACCATGATAATTATAGCCATTTTTATATGTAAAGAATGCTCATAAAATGTATATTATGTGAAATAAGTAACATACTCAAATGGTAGTATAATGATTATATGTTTAAGTATTTAATACATATTTCTTCTTTAATTTTTATAGGTCACATGTATGAGGGTACTTGAGTGTGGAGGATGTTATATTTTTTATGTTTTTTTAAATACTGCTAGAAGAAGTCATATTTGGTTATAACATTTCTAAAATATCAGTAAATCCACTTTTCTTCTATGAAGTTTAACATTTACTTGTATCAGAGTTTGAATAAAATAGGAACAGTACTATTTATAGAATGAAATGTAAATTGTGATTTTCATGGCCTTATGTTTGGAATTACAATTTTATTATCACATTATACCATCTTTTGGGGGGTCATTTCTATGCAAGCATTCTAGAGATTTAAAATACCAAAATAAAAAAAAATAATAAAAATTTAAAAGAAATTAAGGTTCCAAGATAAATATGATTTCTTGTCCATTTTAATGAGCTTTTAACATATTTTATATTTCAAAACTTAGAAAATCCCTGTGTATTTTCTTTGCATAGAATTTCCAAGTAGATTATATATTTATGAATTAAATTTTGAATAAAGGGAGCATTTGTTGAATATCTATAATACCTAACACTGGGTTTGAGAAACAAAGATGGCAGAGGTACTGCCTCTGCCCTGGAGGGGCTGATAGACCACTGGTTTTATCAATAATATTTTTGTGAGACTCAATCAAGTGAAAATCTCAAGACAATTGGTCATTAGTCATTTGGAGGATCCCTACCCCTCTTCCAATAGATAAAATTAAACATTTTTTAACCCTAATTATCAAAAGAAGAAATGTCTGAGTTTAGTATGCAATGGCTCTTATAAGTGGCACTGTATTTCTATATTATCACATACATTTCTAAGCAAAGACTCTTATTAACATGCATACATTCCAGGATAGAGGTGAGGCCTCTGGAAACATGCATGGGCATGCAGACATGTAAAATATTAAGTACTATAGGCATGCAGGAGGGCTGAGTTTTCAGTGCCCATCCAAATTCCAAGCTACAGATTCTGATGTATCAACACCAAGTTGTCTAAAACCCATTTTCTTACCCCCTCTTTAAGATGTCTTTTTGTCACAATGAATTTCTGTTCCTAGATCCTATAAAACTGTTATTGGTTGGCAGTAATTGTCTAACTCATTGGAAAACAGTGAGCAGTTTTATGTCATTAAAGTATCAGCACTGCTTGAAAGACAATTATCATATGATCTCACTCATATGTGGAATTTAAGAAACAAAAGGGGAAGAGAGGAAAAAATAAAACAAGAAAAAAGGGAGACAAAACATGAGACTTTTTTAAATATATTTTTTAGTTTTTTTATAAACATATAATGTATTATTAGCCCCAGGGGTACAGGTCTGTGAATCGCCAGGTTTACACACTTCACAGCACTCACCATAGCACATACCCTCCCCAATGTCCATAACCCCACCACCTTCTCCCTAACCCCCCCACTCCCCCCACCCACCCCCCCACCCCCGCTCCAGCCATACTCAGTTTGTTTTGTGACATTAAGAGTCTCTTATGGTTAAAACATGAGACTTTTAATCATAGAAAGCAGGCTGAGGATTGCTGTGGGGGAGGGTGGTAAGGGGTTGGGTAGCTGGGTGGTGGACATTAAAGGGGACACATGAGGTAATGAGCACTGGGTATATCATATGACTGATGATGAATCACCCCTATCTTAGAAACCAATAATGTGTTATATGTTAATTAATTGAATTTAAATTTTTAAAATGGAAAAAGAAATAAAAATTTCAAAAAAAGTATCAGCTCTGTTAAAATTAACTTTGTGATTTATAATTTAAACACCATTCTCATATGGATGTTTTCTCTCTTAAAAAAAAAACAAAACAAAAACAGGCTAATGACCAAAAAGTGAAATTATATCCTAATATTGCTTATTGAATTGTAACTATAGATGGGAGCTACTTTTCTCCCTTATGGAGATTTGTAAGCCCTTAACTACTTGCCAGTGTCCTTATATCTCAAAATGTACAACTTTGACTGAGGCAGCCACTGATTCTGGCTTTCCAAACATAAAACCTAACAAGTCTCAGCATATTTCCTTCTGCCAGGGCTCCTCATCCAACTCCTGCTTTTTCTCTTGGGAGGGTAAGCATGTGTGTGGTTAACTAAGTACCACAGCAGTTAAGAGCTCAGACTTTGGAGCCAGACGGATTTGGGTTCACATCCCTGTCTTGGCTACTCACTATCTAGGTAACATTAGGAGAGTTACTGTTCCTGGGAAAGAATAAGCATTCAGTGAAGGTGAAATAAGCATCTGATAAGGATGACAGAAATCCTTTTCTTAAAGAATGGGAGCCACCTATGTCTAAGGCCTAGTCTGGAAAGCAGAAGTGTTCCTGCTTCACGCTAGGAGAGTCTGCCTTTTTGTGCTTGTGATGACCTTGGTCAAGCCATTAAACGAGTTTGTTCTTTTTTTTTTTTTTAAGATTTTATTTATTTATTTGACAGACAGAGATCATAGGTAGGCAGACAGGCAGGTGGAGAGAGAGGAAGGGAAGCTGGCCCCCTGCTGAGCAGAGCGCCAGATGCAGGCACTGGATCCCAGGACCCTGGGATAATGACCTGAGCTGAAGGCAGAGGCTTTAACCCACTGAGCCACCCAGGTGCCCCTTCGGTTCTTTTTTAAAATTTGCTTATGACAGATCACAAGTAGGCAGAGAGAGAGGGAGGAAGTAGGCTCCCCACTGAGCAGAGAGTCCAATGTGGGGCTCTATCCCAGGACCCTGAGATCATGACCCCAGCCTAAGGCAGAGGCTTAACCCACTGAGCCACCCAAGTTCCCCATGAGTTTCAGTTCTTTTTCTCTCCATCTGTGTTGAGTAATCAAGCCCATTGCATTAAAAGCTATTGAATTTATGTATAAAGACTATTAACAAAATTTCACATTATAACATCGTGCAAAGTACTTTCATTCACTGAGTATAGTTTGAGTCCTTTAAAAGTTTGCAGAGATAAACACTCATATCCCTATATTACAGTTCTATAAATTGAAACAAATGACTTGCCTGAGGACTCAAAACTAGTGAAATGGCAAAATGAGGAGCAAAAGTTATTTTTTTCTGTTTTTTTTTTTTTTTTAGTAACATTACATTTACCTTGCTGCAAGAATAAAAGATTAGTCCATAGAAAACTAAGATTATTATATAAATATCATGCCGGATATCATTTCCTATCTCTGAATTCTAGGTCAAAAGTACTGGCTAGGGGCACCTGGGTAGCTCAGTTGGTCAAGCATCTGCCTTTGGCTCAGGTCATGACCCCAGGGTTCTGGGATCTAGAGCCCCACATCTGGCTCCCTGTCAAGCAGAAAGCACAAGCAGGGGGAGCAGTAGAAGGAGAGGGAGAAGATTCTCTCCTTCTTCTACTGCTCCCCCTGCTTGTGCTCTCTCACTCTTTCTGTCAAATAAATAAATACATAAAATCTTTAAAAAAAAAAGATATTGGCTACCTAAACCTGCCTTGTCCCAAAGGACCTACTTTAGTTTGGGGAGACTTTGAGACTATGGATGTTTCCAGTTTCATCCAAGAAATATGAGGGTCAGAAAAGCAAAACACAAAAACTTAATGATCAGAAATCCAGATGCATTCTGGAGAGAGCCACTCTTGACCTAAATCAATTACACTATAAATTTCTCTCTACTGACGAGAAAAAAAAATTTACCTGAGAATATCAAAGGCATCCAGTCAAGAAAAATAACTAACAAACTATATATTTGGAATATAGATAGTATGATGAAAAGAGTACACTACTAAAAGTCCAGGTAAAGTAATAGAAGTTAATATATCTAGCACATACTAGGTATAGGTTTTTTATTTCAATTTTGATTTTTAATTATTGGCTATTTTAACTATTTTGCCCTGATGAGTGCGGTAGAAGTGGGAAATGTGATAGGAAAGCAGAAAAGGGTGGAATTATACACTGTATATATGTGAGTGTGTCAACTTTGAGTCTTTTTTATATGTAAATGGAGAAAATAATACCTATTCATTTTTTTTAAAGATTTTATTTATTTATTTCACAGACAGAGATCACAAGAAGGCAGAGAGGCAGGCAGAGAGAGGGGGAGGGGAAGCAGGCTCCCTGCTGAGCAGAGAGCCTAATGCCAGGCTTGATCCCAGGACCCTGAGATCAGGACCTGAGCCACCCAGGCGCCCCAATAATACCTACTAATTAACAGACTGAACAGAATGTCTAGCACATTGAGGGTACTCAGTCAGCTTTGACCATACAAGTCTAAGTCTGAATTAAAAAGGTATTCAGGTGTGGGGCATCTGGGTGGCTCAGGGGGTTAAGCCTCTGCCTGCCTCTGCCTTCGGCTCAAGTCATGATCCCAGGATCCTGGGATTGAACCCTGTACTGGGCTCTTTGCTCAGCAGGGAGCCTGCTTCCCTCTCTGCCTGCCTCTCTGCCTACTTGTGATCTCTCTCTCTCTCTCTCTCTCTCTGTGTCAAATAAATAAATAAATAAATCTTAAAAAAAAAAAAAAAAGGTACTCAAGGGTGCCTGGGTTGTTCAGTTGATTAAGGGACTGCCTTTGGCTTGGGTCATGATCCCAGGATCCTGGGATTGAGCCCCTTAGCAGCTCCCTGCTTGGAGGGGGACCTGCTTCTGCTGCTCCCAGTGCTTCTGCTCTCCTGCTATCTCATTCTGTCAAATAAATAAAATCTTAAAAAAAAAAAAAAAGTACTCAAAAAAAGAAAAGGTAGGAGAAGTTGCTATGCAGAGCACTGTTGACTAATGTATTTTCTTCTGGGTATATAACATTTATCAGGCATCACAAGATACTTAGGTAGAAGATTATTTGCATAAGGTAATTTTCTTTGGTTGTTTTTGTATGATTATTTATAGGAACTACTGTATAAATTCAGTTAGTATATATTTTCTAGATCTTTACCATTTTCTATAGTAATACATAAGGTGGATAACTTTGGTCAATAAGAACAAATATTCTCATACAGAGATTTAGGAATATACTAAGTAAATATATAGTTATCTTTGGAATAAAAAAATGGAAGTAAGATGTTCTTTCTGGGGTGCCTGGGTGGCTCAGTGGGTTAAGCCTCTGCCTTTCAGCTCAGGTCATGATCCCAGGGTCTTGGGATCGAGCCCCACATCGGGCTCTCTGCTCAGCAGGGAAGTCTGCTTCCTCCTCTCTCTCTGCCTGCCTCTCTGCCTACTTGTGATCTCTGTCTGTCAAATAAATAAATAAAATCTTAAAAAAAAAAAAGTGTTCTTTTTGAGGGTGTGAAAGGAATGATATACAACCATATCATTTTTAACCTCTGAATTTCCTGACTGCATGGGAACTATTTATGACAAACAGTGACCTTTATGTGGAATGTTATTAAAACATAGTTTTATGTCAGGCAAATATGAGACTACTTTCTATATATTTTGGTTTGGATTAAGTACTGCCTCATAGCCCCAGGCATGATTCTTGTGCATATTTTAAATCTTGCTATCTGTCAATGCTGTACAACAAGCTGAGGTTTGCTAGCACTATGTCAACACCCAAGAGCTTCCTTCCAATGCTTTCTGAAATATATCACCTTTTCTTTTTTTTATGATGTTAGGGGAAGTTGAGGAATTTTAAAAAGTGAGTTGATAGAACATACTAATGGTAGTTTTAGAATACTATCCTTCCATTTGTGAGTTCTGTGCTTCAAATGACATTGGCTGTAGAAGTCTAACAAAAAAAGCAATAAATATACCTATTATTTCAACATCAGCATGCCTTTAAACTTGAACATCAAGGCAATTCAGTGAGGCTAGTCACTTTACATTTACAGTTTTCTTAGTGGGAATTCATAATCCCCATATCTGAAGGAAAGTTTGGAAAATAATTTCATAACTTTTAGTTTCTTCATCAATAAGATAGTGATAAATTGGCATGATATTCTATAGAGTTGGAAGGTTTGAATTACGAATAAGTAACAAATAATTATACTGTATAAAAGAGTCTGTCACAGATGGGAACTATAAAATGTTAAATCTGAGAAAGAACCATCTCTTACATTTATTGGAAAACAGAGACTTATAAATAGAATTGTCAGGGGGCCTGGGTCGCTTAGTTGTCATTAAGCACCTGCCTTTGGCTCGGGTGATGATCCCAGGGATCAAGTCCAGATTGGCCCCCTACACAGCGGGAAGCCTGCTTTTCCCTCTCCCCATACCCTTCCCAACCCACTCGTGCTCTCTCGCACTCTCTCTCACTCTCAAATAAACAAATAAAATCTTTTTTAAAAATAGGGTTGTCAGATTTAGTAAATAAAAATACAGGATGCCCAGGGGTAGAACTTCCCCGGGCACGTGGGTTGGGATCTTCAGCCTGGGTCTTCATGCCGGCACTTGTCCGCAGCTGGGACGCTGCCTCTGTGGTGCCCCGTGCCCCGCAGGCTGGGTTTGGCTGAGGCTGGGCTTGGTGCCAAAAGCACCCCGCCACCCCAACCATGCGTGCGGACCTTTGGACTACTCCATGTACACATGGGCCTGGTGCAGCTGCGACGCCCTGCACAACCCAGGAGGATAAAACTTCTGTTGAATACCTGAATGATAAAATTAAAGAGCAAAAGAAGATACAGAGCATTAAGTCCCTTCCCAAGATGTCTGGAGGTTGGTAGCTGGAAGGGAATGGAACAGAAGCCAAACTATTGAGGAAAGTTGCTAAAGAAAAAATCACTGCCACTCTCAACATTCGTAATAGCATCCTGCCAACATTTGATGGGGAGGAGGAGCCCAGAAGATGAGGTTGGGCAAAAAGAGGAGGACAAGAGCGACATTTTCTCCATCAGGGAAATGAGCTTTCAGTCCATTGGCAAGTCTTTGTGAAAGGACATTGAATAGCAATTCCATGGCCTGGGCCTTATATGACCACCTGGTGGATTTCTTGGCAGACCGAGGGGCGGATAACACTTTTGTAGTTGAATTAGTGGACTTCTGCACAGCCCTGGAGCACCAGGAATACATTACTTTTCTCATAGATCTCAAAAGTTTTGTCAAGAGCCAATAGAGCAGACAAAGACATTGAACATCTTAAATTCATGGCAGGCCTTGCCCAGGGAACAGTCCTACTCTGAAGCCAGTCACACCCATGCTTTGAGATGGTTTTCAGCCTAACATCCTGGAAAATAATCCAAACTTAAACAATTTGCATTGTCCTCTTATTTACTATTCATTTATTTCTTCTCTACAAATCTATTATTCCTAGATGTTTGTATAACGCAATGATGGACAATAAAATTGGTTTATGTCCTCAAAAAAACAAAAACAAAAGAATCAGGATGCCAAGTTAAATTTGAATTGCAGGTAACAGTGAATAATTTTTGGCCTAAGTATGTCCCATGCAATATTTAATTATGCAAAATGGTTATTCATTGTTTATCTGAAAATCAAATTTAACTGGCATCCTGTATTTTATCTGGCAATCCTACCCTAAAGGTATCGTAATTCTTTTCAAAACATATATAGCTAACTAAATGCTGAGGCAGGAACAGAACCTGAACAATTAAGGAGTTTACAGACATTCCTACAAAGGATTGTTATATAGTAGCATATTTTATTTTATTTTTTTGACAGAGCGCAGGAGAGCACAAGGGAGAAGTAGGCTTCCTGCTGAGCGAGGAACTTCATGCTAGGCTCAATCCCTAGACCCTCAGGGACCACATCAGGTGCCAAAGGCAGCCGCTTAACTAACAGTCACCCAGGCACTCCGATAGTAGCATGTTTTAGAAAAGAAAATAACTATATTTCATAACCATAATTTCATAAGAAACTGGAAACAACGTCACTGTTTAAAAAGGAAAGCTTTGAATCTATTGATTCTAGTTACCAAACTCTGAATTATTCTTTTTCTCAGAATTTAAAAAAAGAGCTTACATTTACAAATAAGAGTTTCTTTTTAAATTTTTGCTAAAACCTAAGAAACTCAATTGGTCACCCCTCTTAACCAGAGCTGAATAGTAGCTATTCCTCAAAGCATGTTTCTGGATACTTCTAGTCAATAACTCAAGTCATTTTTAAGTAGAACCTTAGCTAAGAAAAAGTAAAAATTAGATTTAGTATCATCTTATGGCCCAATTCGGACCTAAACTTGATGTTTTGGGTTATGACTTATTTTATAACATATTTTTATTACCACAAGTTACCTGTATTCATTTTTGTCAGTAACTTAAATCCAAGACTTCAACACTAACACATTCAGTTAAAGACAGGGTATATAACTTAGGGGGCTTCCTTGAAACAGAGGCCAGGGCTCTTGAGTTGGCCTTGTCTTGTGAGGTCACTGTGGCCCAAAGATCTTAAGCTTCTTCATTTCTCCTTGAGTAAATTTATCCTTTTCATATAAATTCCTAATGTAATCATTTTATATAAGTTTTCAAAACTATCAGCATAAAGTTGATAATACCCTATTTGTTCAATCTATAAAAAAAAGTTGTAATTATTGATGTGTTTGGAATGTTGGTGAGGTCTGGAACTGATGCCGGGAAAGAATTCTATTAAAGCACAGGGACAGGACCTATGGGTAGCAAGAGCTCCTATCCAAAGATTGTGAGGAGCAACCAATTACATACTTTGGGGTCTGGGGAAGTAAAAAGATAAGGGAAGTTCCAAAAAGGATTTTTATATGCTAAAGGAGACTCAAAGGACAGTGGAGGGCAGACCTACTATTTAAAATGTAATTTCAGAGGCGCCTGGGTGGCACAGTGGTTAAGAGTCTGCCTTAGGCTCAGGTCATGGTCCCAGGGTCCTGGGATCAGTCTCCCGCATCAGGCTCCCTGCTCAGCGGGAAGCCTGCTTCTCCCTCTCCCACTCCCCCTGCTTTTGTTCCCTCTCTTGCTATGTCTCTCTCAGTCAAATAAATAAAGTCCTTAATATATAAATTCAAAATGTTTAATCATTGGCCACTAATTATGTTAACAAAATCTTGCAATAGCAGAGATTAAAAGATAAATATCTTTTAGATAAAGCTATTATTATGGAATTTAATAATTCTGTGACATTTCTAGGATTTGATCTTTGTCAGTGATGGAGGATTTCACACCTGGCTAAGCAGCATTGTCACTTGCTGTACCTGTTAAAAATATTGATTCCTAGTGTTCCCATCTCCTCTCACCCTGCCCCTCCATGTGTACACCCCAAGTGTAAAGTGCTCTCATTTCAAAATATGAGAACCTCTTAGTTAAGCCATGGTAAATAAATAAATAAATCTGTTACTGCCCCTCATTTGTCTCTCGTGAGACAGATTGGGGAATATACCAAATAACTGTGAGATTGCTGACTCTACTTAGAACGAACTCCTTAAGGATGTCAATTTCCCCAGTGCTTAGCACAGTGTTTAGTGGGCATAAGGTCCAGCATAGGTTTATTGAATTGACAAAGTAAAAACATACAGAATAAACAAGAGTCTTGTCTTACAGCAGCTTGCTCCTTTCCCTGAGTGTGATGAGACATGCCCACGGAAAAGGACAGCTGCGCAACAGGGGCTCAGAAAGCAAGCTCTGGAAGTTCTGACTAGGAGGGAATCTCTGGAAGGCTTTGTTAAAGAAAGAGCCCTTAATATATGTAAATTTGGATAGATAAAATGCAGATGCACAAACTTTGCTGACTGTGGAATCTGCAAGACCTAATCTATAGTAATTGAAATGAGTTCTCAGTCTGAAAGACAATATAGACCCGGTCTAAAGAGGGCATTTGTGATTATAAAACCGAAGAAAGAAACATTGAAACTCAGGGAGAACTTTGAATTTAAAGGTGGGATGTGTATAACATATAAAAGGCCAAGTTTATTTTATAAATGTTATTTTTTAAAATGTGTAACTGAACAAATACTCAGTACACAGCCTTGAGGGTTCACCACATATACCCAGCAGAGAGCAAAAGTAAATCGCTAGCTTGCCAAAGCAGGTTTTTTGGGAGAGAGTAAAATGATGTCCTTTTTACCTGTTTCTACTAATGTTCAGAAGTGATTAGACAAGCTCAGGAGTATGTCATTTCTGGTAAATTTTCATTGCTATGTATTTCTTTTTAGCCCTTCAGCCTTGTTTGGCAGACAGTTAAAGAATTACTTCTAAATGAATGAAAATATCTTTGCTAACTTTTTTTTCCTGTTTATGAGTTCAGTCCAAATACTGGACCCTTATTTTTCAGTTTCATATAAACCTTTTGAGGAAACTCATCTGCTTTTATGTCACCTAGCCTCTGTTTTTAATAACTCCCAAATCTACACCAATAGTTTATCCAACTTTACATCCACATCCACAATAATTTAAATTACTTAATATGTTGGATATTTAAATTGTAAAAATTCACAAGTTGAAATCTGAGTTCATCATTGTTTTCCTACTTTTCTCATTACTAATAACCTCATTATCTTTTGGATAACATAGACATCTAGCTTTTGAAATCTATGTCATTATTTTTCCTTTCAATCTCATCAACTTTTACTGACTTCCCAATTCTCAGTAATATTTTAAGCTTTTAACCCTTAAATCTATTACTATTTGGTTCACATCACCTTGCATATTTCGTTGCACGAATGATCAAAACTAATATTTAGCAAGCACTTATTATAGTAATAGGGCATGCTTCATCAAAATGCATGTAAAAATGGGGTGCCTGGGTGGCCCAGTTGGTTAAGCATCTGCCTTCAGCTCAGGTCATGATCCCAAAGTCCTGGGATCCAGCCCCATGTCGGGCCCCGTGCTTATGGGGAACCTGCTTCTCCCACTCCAACCCCACTCATGCTCTCTCTCACTATCTCTCTCTCTCTCAAATAAATAAATAAAATCTTTTTTAAAAACGAATATAAAAACACTGAGGAAAACAAGTGCCAGCCTTTTCACCTGGAAGCAGGAAATTACTTCATATTCATTACAGTGGTCAGGAAAGACATTATAGCATCTTCATTCTCACTAAGATAAAAGATCAACAAGTAGTTTTTTTTGTTTGGTTGTTTTTTTTTAATTTTTTTAAGATTTTATTTATTTATTTGATAGAGATTACAAGTAGTCAGAGAGGCAGGCAGGGAGAGAGGAGGAAGCAGGCTCCCTGCTGAGAAGAGAACCCGATTCGGGGCTCCATCCCAGGACCCTGAGACCATGATCCAAGCCGAAGGCAAAGGCTTTAACCCACTGAGCCACCCAGGTGCCCCAACAAACAGTTTTTTAATAGCAATTTAACTCCACTATAAGGATCACAGTGTTGCCTATAAGGCAATATAGTTGCCTTATATATAATATATATAATATTACCTTGGAAATCATCTCTACGTGGTTCTCATTGTAATGAAGTTCTGAGGATATCATTTTTACCCCTATATGCTTGTTAGTATACATTTCCTTGGCTCATAGGAGACCTCCATACAGTGGAAGCTGCTTCACCTCCATACGGGTGAAGGTGCTAACTGCTTTTTACACTGCTCTCTCTCCAGCACTTTGAACAGTACCTGGAGAGAACCGGTGGGCCTGTCCCCTGGCTCACACTCAGGAACCACTGTCTACCATAGCAGAAAGAGCTTAAGCAGAAAGAAGTTACAGGAACACCATTGCCCAAAGCAAACCAAGCATGAACTCTTCTCTAAGTTTCTTGAATTGCTTCAGTCCATGTATTCTCCTCCAACTAATAGGAGACGGCAAAGGGGTAACCCACTAATTGGCTGGTAATAGGTTTCCTTCCAGGTAAAAACTTTTTTAAATGTGAATTTTCTTGCAGACCATAGGTTTTGAGTATTTGTTAAGTGAATGAATAAATGGGAATGAGTGTGATTTTCTATGGTATATAATGGTTTTAGGGTTTTCTATATATAGTATTGTGCCATGTGCAAATAGTGTAAAATTTACTTTTTCCTTACAAATTTGGATGCCTTTTATTTCCTTTTCTTGTCTAATTGCTATGGCTAGGATTCCCAGTACTATGTTGAGTAAAAGTGGTGAGAGGAGATATCCTTTTTTTTTTTTTTTTTTTTTTGAGAGGGGATATCCTTGTCTTGTTCCTGGTCTTAGAGGAAAAACATTCAGTTTTTTTTTACCTTTGAGTATGGCGTTAGCTGTGCATTTCCATATATAGCCTTTATTTTATTGAGGTATATTCCCTCTAAATCTACTTTGTTGAGAATTTTATCTCAATGAATTTTTTTTTTTTTAAAGATTTTATCCATTTGACAGAGAGATCACAAGCAGGCAGAGAGGCAGGCAGAGAGAGGAGGGGGGAAGCAGACTCCCCGCCGAGCAGAGAGCCCGATGTGGGACTCGATCCAAGGACCCCGAGATCATGACCTGAGCTGAAGGCAGCGGCTTAACCCACCGAGCCACCCAGGCGCCCCTATCTCAATGAATTTTATCCCATGAATGGATATTGTACTTTGTCAAATGCTTTTTCTGTGTCTATTGAGATGATCGTGTTTTTTTTCCTTTCTCCTGTTAAAGTGATATATCATGTTGATTGATTTGTGGATATTAAACCACACAGTAATAAATCCCACTTGACTGTGTTGAATGATTTTTTTCGATGTGTTTTTGGATTCAGTTTACTAATTTTTTTTTAAAGATTTTTATTTGTTTATTTGACAGACAGAGATCACAAGTAGGCAGAGAGGCAGGCAGAGAGAGAGGGGGGAGGCAGGCTCCCTGCTGAGCAGAGAGCCAGATTCCGGGCTCAATCCCAGGACCTGAGTTGAAGGAAGAGGCTTTAACCCACTGAGCCACCCAGGCGCCCCAGTTTGCTAATATTTTGTTGAGGATTTTTGCATCTATCTTCATCAGCAACATCAGCCTACAATTTTCTTTGTTATAGTACCCTTATCTGGTTTTGGTATCAGGATGCCGACCTCAATGACTGAATTTCTTTATTTTTTTTAAGATTTTATTTATTTATTTGACAGAGATCACAGTAGGCAGAAAGACAGGCAGAGAGAGAGGGGGAAGCAGGCTCCCCGCTGAGCAGAGACCCGATGCGTGGGGTTCGATCCCAGGACCCTGAGATCATGACCTGAGCCGAAGACAGAGGCTTAACTCACTGAGCCACCCAGGTGCCCCTATCTCTTCTTTAATTATTTGATGGAATTCCCCTGTGAAGCCATTTGGTCCTCAGCTTCTGTTTGTTGTGAATTTTTTGATTACTGATTGAATTTAATTGCTAGAAATCAATCTGTTCAAATTTTCTATTTCTTCCTGATTCAGTTTTGGGAGGTTGTATGTTTCTAGGAATTTATCCATTTCTTCTAGGTTGTTTAACTCATTGACATATAATTTTTCATATTCTCTTATGATTGTTTGTATTTCTGTAGTGTTGGTTATTATTTCCCCTTCTTCATTTCTGATTTTATTTGTTTGAGTCCTCTCTCTTTTTTCTTTATGAGTCTGGTTATAGATTTGTCAATTTTATTGATCTTTACAAAGAACCAGCTCTTGTTTCATTGCTGTATTATTTTTTGTGTGTGTTTTTTGTTTGTTTTGTTTTTGTTTTTGTCTTTATTTCATTTATTTCTGCTCTAATCTCTATTATTTCCTTCTTTCTGCTGGTTTTCAGCTTTGTTTGTTTTTCTTTTTCTGGTTCCTTTAGGTGTAAAGGTAGATTGTTTGCAGTTTGGGGTATGTTTTTGTTTTTGTTTTTTGCTTCTTGAGATAGGACTGTATTGCCATAAATTTTCCCTCTTACTCTTGCTGCATTCTAAGGATTTCGAACCATTCTATTTTCATTTTTATTTGTCTCCATGTATTTTTTTTTATTTCCTTTCTGATTTCTTGGTTGGTCCATCTATTGTTTAATAGCATGTTATTCAACCTCCATGTTCTTTCCATATTTTCTTATACTTCATTTCTGATCAGAAAGAGGTATGATATGATTTGTCTTTTTGAATTTATTGACAATTGATCTGTGCCCTAACATGTGATCTCTTTGGGAGAATGTTCCATGGGCCCTCAAAAAGAATATGTATTTCACTATTTTTTTTTTTTAGATTTTATTTATTTGTCAGAGATAGATAGAGAAAGTACAAGCAGGGGAATCAGCAGGCAGAGAGAGAAGCAGGCTTCCTGCTGACCAAGGAGGCTGATGTGGGACTTGATCCCAGGACCTTGGGATCCCATGACCTGAGCCAAAGGCAGCTGCTTAACCAACTGAGCCACACAGGTGTCCCTATTTTGGGATGGAATGTTCTGAATATATTTGTTAGATCCATCTGGTCCAATGTGTCATTCAAAGCCACTGTTTTCTTGTTGATCTTCTGTTTGGATGATCTATCCATTGATGTAAGCAGGGTGTTAAAGTCTTCTACTATTATTTATTGTACTACTGCCAATTTCTCCGTTTATGCTTGTTGATAATTGCTTTGTATATTTAGGTGCTCCCAGGTTGGGTACATAAATATTTACAATTGTTATATCCTCTTATTGGATTATTCCCTTTATGATTATGTAGTATCCTTCTTTGTCTCTTGTTACAGTTTTTACTTTAAAGTTTGTTTTGGGGATGCCTGGGTGGCTATGTCGGTTAAGTATCTGCCCTCAGCACAGGTCATGATCCCAGGGTCCTTGGACCAAGTTCCACGACGGGCTCCTTGCTCAATAGGGAGCCTGCTTCTCGCTCTGCCTGCCGCTCCCCCTGCTTGTGCTCTCTTTTTCTCTCTCAGACAGATACATAAATAAAACAAAATATTTTTGTAAAAAATAAGTCTATTTGGTCTCATACAAGTATTCCTGTACAATTTGACTCTTTGAGGGGTATGTATATATATATACACATACACACAAGATTTATACATACAAAAGAAGATATATATATATATAGTGTGTGCACATATATATGTACACTATATATATATATAGTATACATACAAAAAAGTTCTCCTTTTCATAATAATCCATAACCTCATTCGTGATTTAGGAGGAAAAAAAAGAATCAACTATATGGTCTCCCCATAAATATTTTCACCCTGCTCTAAAAACAAGTAAGTTCCCAGATGCTGAAAACTTTTAGACATCTGTAATAGATACTGCATTTGACATAATGCACCAATGCATTTTTACAGTTAGTTATCTTCAGATCCTCGTGATGCAGCAGCTTGCGTTTTGAACACGTGCCTGATATGCCCAGATCTTACAGTTTCTTCCACTGAGTAGAGAAACATAGCACCTGCCATTAATGCTAAATCAACAGGTAAGTGTTCTCTGAAGAAAAAGGCTGTGACTAAATTGAAGTGCTAGCAGAGGAAAAGGAAGTAGAAACCAGCTTTTTAGCCTAGAGGAGTGAGTAAGGAAAACTGATAGCGGTAGAGGAAGAAGGTCAGATCTGTGTGTCCTCATCTTCCCACTTCAAAGGTGGAAATTCCAGAAGTAGAATGTATTAGAAACACTCAGATAAGTACAAGATAACCTGAGAACACTAAAGATGTGCCCTATATCCTGAGGCCTCTAGTAAGAGCCAGCTTGGTGACATACCAACATGGTACAATGGTGAAAAGGATGAATTGATGAGTGAGCTCAATACAGTGCTCCTGCCCTCATGCATATTCCTTAGCCAGAAGCTTTTAGAAGATGTTAAGGAAGCTAGGGGCCTAATATAGGCTGACTCAGGGTCAGGACAAAGAGCATTAGTGTATAAGGATGACTCAAATGTAGTAAGCATCAGTTGCATCATAGTGGTAACAAGTCCAGGGATCCTCCAGGCCCAGCAAGATCCAGAAGATAGCACATGTGGATCTCTGGTGCCTCCATGAATACCTTTCCTCCATGAATTCACATTAAGTCCCCTATATGCCCAGAGACCACATTATAGAGATAGGAATCTGAAGAAGTGAACATGTACTTGCAGGAGACTGAATCATTTAAAAGTGATACAGGGGACAGTAAGATTACTTTGTCAACCCCCTACCATGTCACTCACAGGGGTAGGTAGCTCATGAGGATGAGGATAATTCAGCCAAAACTTCAATTAAGCGCACAGAGGCATCAAACGTAATGTGCTTATTCTTGACAGGGCAGAGAGAGGGATGATCAACCACTGCTCGATTCAGTCTTGAGAGGGGGAAAAAAGAATGAGGAAGTTGGTACCATATTTTCTGACTCTAAGCAACTGTTTCCATCCTTGCCCTCTTTCTTTAAGTGTCCTCTTTCAGCTTGACAGTTTGGCTGACTGTAGATGGGGAGTGTTGTGGCTGAGAACAGAGATGGCTATCTTTGATGTCTTTGATCATAAAAGTTTTTTTTAGTTAAGAAACACTCCAGCAGCTGCCTGTTCTTTACCAAAAAACCAAACCACAAAAACAAAATGCCACTTTTCATCAAATGTATGAATCATCATTTTTTTCCTTTTTATTCTAAACTCTTTCTAAAAAATAAATAATAAATAATAAATAACTAGTTCTAAAGTTAGTTATTGTTCTCTTGTATCGCCTTTTATTTATTTATTTATTTATTTATTTATTTAGAATATGGTACCTATAAGAACTTGACTGGAGCAAAAAAAAAAGGGCAGGGGAGATGCATTATATTTAATTCTAATTAACTAGGCAAAAAAAATAAGTAAAGAAATAGATGATCTGTACAACACAGTAACCATTAAAACCTAATTAACATTTATAGTCCAATATATCCTAAAACTGCAACATGTTCACCAGTATAGACTATACATAGAGCTATGTAAAAAACTCAGTATATTTAAAAGAACTAAAATCAGGGGCACCTGGGTGGCTCAGTGGGGTAAAGCCTTTGCCTTGAGCTCAGGTCATGATTCCAGGGTCCTAGGATTGAGCCCCACATCCGACTCTGCTCAGCAGGGAGCCTGCTCCCCCCACCACACCTCTCTGCCTACTTGTGATCTTTTTCTGTCAAATAAATGGATAAAATCTTTAAAAAAAAAAAGAGAGAGAGAGAGAAAACTAAAATTATATAGGATATATTCTCCAACTGAAATGGAATAAAACTAGAAATTAGTAACAATAAGATATTTAAAGAAAATCTTAATACTTTAAAATTAACACATTTCTAAATAGCTCATGGGTGAAAAGAGAAATCACAAGGGCAATTAGGAAATATTTCAGACCTTTATGTTAATGAAAGTATATCATATGAGAAATTATTTGCAGCTCATGCAGTGCTCACAGGAAATTAACCTTGTTACCAACAGCTGGATAACTGAGGGTGACTGGTTTTGATTCAAAGGTTAGCTGGCTTCTCTAATTTAGAGACAAATGTAGGTAGAAATCTTGAAATCGGTTAAGTTAAAGAGGGATTTTTAAAGTAAATGCTAGGATTTTAAAGTACATGTGTTGTAACGATAATTTAAGATAAATTCTCTTCAGTTTTTAAGTATCTCTGAAATTTTCTTGTAAGTCAGTTAAAAAAAATGTGATATCATACTCCATGGTTTGTTTTTTGTGAGCATTTAACAGAATAACATCTAATGCATAAAACAACAGCAAACATACAGCATACAAAAGAGAAAATCTTATCTATTTACACAGTACCTAGCTTATTGTTGTTTGGTACATACATCTCCATATAGCTAGTACTGTTTACACACTAAGCTCACAGCACAAATCAAAACACTGTATTTTGCACTATTATACAGATAGACACAAAATGGAAATTCATTGGTTTAGACCCTGGATTGAATTAAATGGAGAGGTAGATGGATTTTTCTGGGTTTAATAATTAGTAAATACTGGTGACTTTTGTAAGTATACAAAACTTTCAGGGCTTTTAGGGTGTCTAAAGTTTTTTCTTTGTGACTTCTAGTATTTGAGTTCATAGATTATCAGTGGATAAGTATCACTTTTTAAGAAAGAGGTGATTTGGACTTGTGCACAGGGCTTTTAATGTAACTTCATTAGCTAAATCACAATTAGAATGTCCTTTTTCAATATTTAATACTGATATTGTATCCCTCCTATAAGCCAGATCAAAATTGTACCTCCATCTGATAGCCTTCCTTAAAAAATCCACTCACCTTCCCCAAATATATGAGCTCTTGCCTTCTTGTTAGCTGCATGATCTCTTAGTTTATTATGTCTGGTTCTATCTTTATTTGTTCTTCCCTTATTCTTTTTTGATATATATATATCAGAGTAATTTGTACATAGTAAGTGTTAACAATAGTTGGGAGCAAGTGACAAATATAATAATAGCAATTACTAACATATACCACTTTGTCTTGTAAGAAAAGGACCCAAGAAATGGAGATGACAGACTTTCTATAGTTTATTCTTACCAACCCTAAGGGCAGGTTGAGTTTTCTGGCTGTAGTGTTCCATGGGAGCAGCTGTCCCCAGGACTCCTAGATACTAGCTTGAGAAATACTAGTTTGCCTAATGTATGATATAATGCAGGGCTTAAAAATTGCAAGCTAAGAATGGTTTGTACATTTTGTCACAATTGAAAATTAGCAAAAGATGTGAAAATTATGTAAAATTAAAAATTTAGTGTTCATAAAAATATTTTTTTGGAACATAGCTATACTCATTTGTTTGCATATTTTCTGTGGCTGTGTTCATGGGACAACAGAATCAAGTGGCTGCTGTGATGGAAACTATGACTCAAAAAGCCTAAAAAAGGCCTTAAAAATGTCCAATATCTGTCCCTTTACAGAAAAGTTGGCCAATCCCTGATATAATGAATTATCACATCAATACGAAACATCAAATTTTCTCTTTTAACGTTTATATTGTGTAAATCAGGAAAAAATCTCATAGGTACAATGGTTTATATTATACTTTTCTGGGAAACACAGTGATCAAATCCAATGCCACACATGCTTTCACTAGGCTACAGATTCTACATCACATGGACCACTTTGCTTTATGATCTCTAATCTCTAACTTCACAGTGAATTCTTGAAAACAGTCATAAAAATATAGGGTAAAAATCTGGAGGTGGAGTTGTAGAATTTCCTGGGCATTGTTTGAGTAATAATTTACTATTGACTGTCCTACTGAGAAGAATAAATAGCATCATGTTTGAAAACAAGGATGACACCTTTTTTGCAGAACCTTTTATCTAGTGGGCTCTCAATAAACACGGGCATTTTGAACCTTTTAAGAGGCCTAAAAAATAATACAACAGTGTTTGTTCTATTCTAATGTAGGGCATGTTGTGCTCTGTGGATGATGTGGAGGGATAATACAATTGTGAATTTAAAATGAGAGACACAAAAAAGAAAAGAAGAGAACAAAGGACTACCAAATAGGAGTTCTGAGGGGCAGCAGTTCTTTCTTTTAACAAAGAAACTATTCCAGAACAGATGTTATTATTATGGGGATGGTTTTTCAAAAGGAAATAATGATTTGGTGTGACAGAATAACAAGAACTCAAAGAAAAAGAAAATGAAGTGTAGCCTTTAACTGCTTTTTCTCTTTTAACATCTTTTGTGGGGGTTGCAGAAGAGGCTGGAGTTCAAACCAGCATCTTCTGTATGTTTGAGAGGAGTTTAAGAATAATGTGAAACATGTAAATATCTCCCACATTAACATTTTTTAAAGATTTTATTTATTTATTTGACAGAGAGAGATCACAAGTAGGAAGAGAGGCAGGCAGAGGGAGAGGGAGAAGCAGGCTTCCCACTGAGCAGAGAGCCTGATGTGGGACTCGATCCCAGGACTCTGGGATCATGACCTCAGCCGAAGGCAGACATTTAATGACTGAGCCACCCAGGAACCCCTCCCATATTAACATTTTTTAATGACTCCAAGTAATCTGAAAAAGTCATTTGTAGATACTAAGTATTGAGTCTGAAATCATGAAGTAGTAATTTATTTGTAACACTTGGAACATTTCTATGTGGAATTGTCAATTCCCACAATGTCCATATGTTCTTTTTCATAAGAGAAACATTGATCAAATCCATATGAAATAGTTATGACACCCCAATAGAGGATCTTTCCTATTCTGATATTGTTAGTTATTATAATGAACTAACTTCAAGTATTCAGTCATATCCTCAACATGCAGCTTCTCCTTTCCTCTTTCTTCTTTGCAGACTCTGCTCTAAACCATAGGCTAGAAAGAACAAACGTCTAAGAGCCTTATAAAAAGGATTACATGGCAGACAGAATCCTAAAATGCTGCTACATCCCTAACTTTTGAGATTTCTCTCTTAATCCTCAGGACTGTGAATGTGATGAGCCATGTGCCTATGTTATGTTACACCACAAATAGGATTTTGCAGAGGTAATTAAGGTTACTAATCAGTTAACCTATAAAATAGAGAGACTATCTGGTTGGACTTAATGGAATCACAGGTGCTCTTTAAAAGCAAGAAGTTTTTCTAGCTGGTACTGGAAGGGAAAGCCAGGGATTAAGTATGAGAAGGATTCAAGATGGAGGGGGCTAGGTAAGAAGGAATACAGGCATCCTCTAGGAGCAGACAGTGGGCACTGGGTGACAGCTAACAAGAAGACCTCAGACAGAGATAATGTTCATTAGATTACTCCTTTCTGCCCATGAACTCTGCCAAGTAAGCATCGTTAAAGTCTTCTCTCCCAACACTGCCATGTGTAAGTTAGAGTCTCCCAAAGAGCCTGAACAGCTGTGGAAGCTCTTCATCAGAGGTTTGAGCTTTAAAACAACCGATGCGAGTCTGAGGAGCCATTTTGAGCAATGGAAGAACGCTTACAGACTATGTGGTAATGAGAAATCCAAACCCCAAGTGTTCCAGGGCTTTGGGTTTATCCCATATGCCACTATGGAGGTGGATGTAGCCATGAAGGCAAGGCCACACAAGGTGGATGGAAGAGTTGTGAAACTAAAGAGGGCTATCTCAAGAGAAGATTCTCAAAGACTTGGTTCCTACTTAACTGTGAGAAAGGTTTTGTTTGTTTGTTTGTTTGTTTAAAGATTTTATTTATTTATTTGACAGAGATCACAAGTAGGCAGAGAGGCAGGCAGAGAGTGGGGTAGGGGGAAAGCAGGCTCCCCGCCGAGCAGAGAGCCCGATGTGGGGCTCGATCCCAGGATTCTGAGATCATGACCTGAGCTGGGGGCAGAGACCTTAACTCACTGAGCCACCCAGGCACCCTGAAAAAAGTGTTTTGTTTTTTTTTTTTTAAGATTTTACTCATTTATTTGACAGACAGATTACAAGTAGGCAGAAAAGCAGGCAGAGAGAGAGGGAGAAGCAGGCTCCCTGCTGCGCAGAGAGCCCGATGTGGGCCTTGATCCCAAGCCCCTGGGATCATGACCTGAGCCAAAGGCAGAGGCTCAACCCACTGAGCCACCCAGGTTCCCCTTAACTATTGATATTTCAATATACACACTTATGGATATAAGATACGAATTTTAAAATGTAACTACTTAGACAACTGTCAGGCACTAAAAATCAAGTCAGGATTAACAACACTCTTTTTAGTACTGAAGAGGACATCTCAGGAGAGCAGGACTGTTGAACTAATTTCTAATACTCAAATAGGAGGAAAATCTAATTTTGATAATGTTTTTAGTGCTCTTTTTTTCTGATTAGGTAGATGAAAAAACCTTTTTTTCTTTTTTCTTGATCTCTCCCTAGCCCTCAATTTAGTAGACTCTGCTTTTGTAAATTGAAATAAAACATTTTCCTTCCTTCTTTCTTTCTTCCTTTCTTTCTTTTTTTTTGAAATAAAACATTTTCTAAATGGTAATTTATTCTCCCTGAAGCTTCAGAATTCGGGAACAAATACTTTCCTGAGTCTTTAGCTTTTTTTTATGGTAATAATAATTAGCTGTACCAGTTCAGTTCAGAATCTGTCCATCCATTTACCAGGACAGAATTAGATAAATTGCTTATGCAACCAAGACCATACCTGGAAGTATCATACTGTAGGAGACTAAATCTCGTTTCATCAGTTCTGACAAGCTCACCATGAAGGAATAAAGGTTGTACTTTACAGGTGAAACCAAAGCCTATAAAACAGTCTCAGAAAATTGGTCTGATATGTGTTCCAGAGCTTACAGGCTGTAAATAACGTCACTCCTTGGCAGCCCAGAAATCTCACTGTATTTTTGGGACCTTGAGGAGAGAAGAATCTACTCAAATTTATAGATTCTACTGGTAAACTTTGTTGAGATTAATTTCTGAGATTTAGTTTCTTGTTCTCAGAATAAAACATCTAATAAGAACAATTCATAAACCATATCTGGAATAATAGAGGTTATTGAAAATGCAGTCTGAGATTCTTTATGAAATTTACACAGAAGTTAATTTCCTGACGTGGGTAGATGTTCAACTCTACATGGCTCTGGATCAGCTCACCTTAGCAAGGAGGTTTTTGTGGTTAATTAACACCTCCTGCTACTATCAATGAGACCACTCTTCTCTTGTCTTCAAGAATAATCTTCAGGGATTATTTGTTTGATGTTTGTTTGTATATTTGTGAGTCCAAGTGAACTGGAAAATACTTTATGTCTGCTGGAGAGAACACTTTTTTTGACCGGTACTACTAATTTTGGGTATTCTTGCCACTGGATCCAGATTTAACATCCTGTTTCCCTAATTAATGAACTAAAGTTTCGGCACATGTTGACTCTATATTTATATTAGAGTAATGTTTTTAGCTTTTTCAAAATGACACATTATCAAAAATAAAATTAAATCTACTTTAAGTTTCATACCTAACTTTTCATAATTTTATTGTGATTGATAATTTATAACTTTGAAATTTCACCCTGACATAAAGATTGCTTTTCTTTTTAAACCCTTAACTTTTAAAATCTTAAAGGAACCACTGTTGTAACTTAATAATTACCTTGCTCTCAGTTCTGGAAATTTCTGTGATGTTAAATCAGAGTAAAAGATTATATTTCTCTAAATCAACTGGTTATTTTAGATTAGCACTCTATTTGAACCTAAAAATCATCATATCAGATTCTTGACAATTTATTCCTTGCTTGTCTTAAGTTTGCAATAGTATTTTCTAATCAGTAAATTCATTGATAACATTTTTTTAAAAGATTTTATCTATTTATTTATTTGACAGAGAGAGAGATCACAAGTAGGCAGAAAGAGAGGCAGAGAGAGAGAGGAAGGGAAGCAGGCTCCCTGCCTAGCAGAGAGCCCGATGTGGGGCTCGATCCCAGGACCCTGGGATCATGACCTAAGCCGAAGGCAGAGGCTTTAACCCACTGAGCCACCCAAGTGCCCCAATTCATTGATAACTTTGATACTTACATTCACTTATAGTCATTTTTACATTAAAGAAACCTAAGAGATCATGCTTTTATGAAGCTTGATGTACTGCTATTTAAGAACAACTGTAGTTGGGTAAATAAGAGCTGGCACTAGAGAAAGGGGAGTAAATATCAGCGGTTGAGTATAGAATGTGATCATTAGGAGCACTAGATAGTGATATTAGCATTAAAATTTTTTCTTTTAATGTTTCACACTATTTTTAGTAACTTGCACATGGAAAAAACAATAAAATATGTTTATTTCTTGCTTTATTTTTAATTTTCTTACAGAATGTCTTTCATTTTGATGTACACATTAAAACCAGTCACGATATTTTAAGTGACTTGAATACCTAGATTAAATTGTATTCTTTCAAATGATATGTCAATTGTTCTTACCTGTCTTATCCTGGAGAGAGATTTTATAAGATGAATAGAATAGTTGGTCTTGATTAGTCAGTAAGTCTTCGTGACCATCAATTTTCCCCAGTAAGTCTTAGACACCAATCTATAATTTAAGAAATTACTATGGCATTAATTTAATTGCTTAGCCAAGAAACTCCTTTAGTCAGTTACTAACAAACAAAAACAACAACAGGATATAACTCCTTATTTTTTATTTCAAAAGTAGCAATTATTCAGCAAATGACAGGTTAAATTCTTTTGTCACATGATCAATGCAAAAGCTGAGACCCTATTACAGATAACACTGAACTAGTATTTCCTAGATAAATATTTACAGTAAATAAAAAATTTACAGTAAATTAAAAAAGGTATTTTACATCATTTCAAAGAAAATATTTTCATTCAGAAGTATTACATTTATTAAGGGATATCCTGATTTAAACTTTTTACCTGAAGTCACATGATATATTTGGTTGGTATTCCATTTAGAAACACTTTAGGGTTTCAGTTCAGTTCCTACTTTGGATATTGGTTGACTGCATGATGAATATGGAAGAAAGTGTGTCCTGAATTTCCTTGGAATTCCAGGAGAAGATAGTTGACTAAACTATGTAGATATCTTTTTTTCTACTTACATATTTTTGTATTTGATGCACTCCTAATTATGTTGAGAGCCAACATTTCCATTGTTATAAAAGCTTATTTTTCATGTCTACATAAGTTTTCTCAGAAGGGTAGACAAAAAAGCCTGTATAGGGTTGACATTCTATCCTGTACTATAATGGTCAGTGTGAAGTCACAAGTGAAAAATTGATTAGGTTTTTTTCAGACTGGCCATAGTATTTTAATTTAGGACTGGTGAGGGAGGTAAGGGATGATGTACTTTCTGTGGCTGTAAGGTAAAAAAAATTCATTATTATATAGACATGCAAAGAATGTGTGGGGCTTTTTATTTATCCGTAACTGATAAAATTGTCCTGAGCCCTCAGTTTACTCTCGAAGTAACTGGTACAGATCAAAACTTCAGTTTGCCATTTTAGTGTATATCATTTTCTTTCAGTTTACACAATTCATTTCTAGTTAAAAAGAATTTGATGAGGTAAACATTTAGTCAATTAAAAAAACCACTTTTTATCAGGACTATTATGTCCTATGCCTGCCCACTTGATAAGGGGGAATCTAGATGAGGGGAAAGTTTAGGATCCGCACTGGAGGGCTGCAGTGCCTCATGATGGTTTTTGTGTTGGTCTGACTCTTGAATTTACAATGGTTGATACTGATATTCACTAACCTGTGCTCAATCTGGTCCAGCCCATGAGTGTCTTGCTAGTGTTCATCATTGAAATCTATGGCTAAGAAATTATGGTTTATCTTGACTAAGTCAGAACCTAATTGTTCCCCCTCAATTATGTACTGTCTTGATCCTAGATGGCACTACAGATCCCCCATTTCTTCTGGGTGTGTCTCCCACACCCACGTGTGAGTCTCCCACATGCTTTCTGGTTGGTCTGGTCTGCCTGCACTGAAGTATTTTATTCTAGGAGTGCTTTGATTTCTTTATTGTAACAACTTTTTAAACCACTTCCCTCCAGTGCCTGAGCATTGTTACAACTATCCTCTTGCTGCCCCAGTATCAGTGTGAAGATGGTCTCAGGGTACCCAGTGGGAGATGGGCAAAAGCTCCTGCTCTGGCTTTCCTTTCAATCTAATTAATATCCCACCTCCTGTGATATTAACCGAGAGAAGTGTAGGCAGATAACACACATTCAATGAGTTGTTTTCTCTGCCTCTCTTCCTTCCCAATATCACTTCTCCTGGAGGACAAAGCTTTTCTGCTCCTTCCTTTCTGAAAGAAATTTGATGCCAGATCATAAGTTTCCTCTTTCCTGTGGTCTATAATAAAATCTTGCCAACAAGTTTACACAAACTTGTTCTTAATATATTAATGGGAGCTAAAGAAATTTGGAATATATTTTGCTTCTTAACAAATTTTGATACTCAAGCCTATTGACTAGCTAAAATATTACACTTTGGTTTTCAAAAGCTGAACGTTTTCTTGTTTTTGGATTCCTACTATAATCCTCATAACTATTCTGGAGGTGAATGGATGCCTTCAAAATCGTTTGTTTACTCTTTCATACAGCAAAAAATTATTGAGCAAATGTTGTGTGCTCAGCACAGTTTCAGGTGCTTATATGCTAGTGGCAGAGGTGAACAATAAATGAGAGAGAAGGAAGGTATTAGAACGTGATAAATGCTATGGAGAAGAATGAAGCAGAGGACAAGTAGAAGCACTGGAGGAGGGGGAAAGTTGTGTTATTCTCCATAGCAGGGGTGGGGGGGGTGGTCTCATTGAAAAAGTGATTCCTAAGAAAAATCTGAAGGAATTGAAGGAGTTAGTCGTCTGATACCTGGGGGAAAATAGCAAGTTCAAAGGCTTAAGAGCAGGTAGTGTATCTGCTTGGACCAAGAAAGTGTTAGGAGATGAGGTCAGAGAGGTAATGGGCAGTTAGAACATACAGGGCCTTGTAAGTCAGAGTTGGACTTTGATTTTTACTCAGGGTGGGTCAGGAAGCCATTGGAGGCTTTTAAGCGAGGAATGACATGATCTGAAGCAAGTTTTTAACAGTCTGTAGGGGAGGAAGCAAGAAAAGGAGGAGACCATTGGAAGTTATTGCAGTAATGCAGATGAGGGATGATGGTATTTTAAACCAGGCCTCTGGCTGTGAAGAAGTGGCTAAATTCTGGCTATATTTTGAAATTAGAGACATCAGAATTTGATAACAAACCAGATATAGAAAGTAAGAGAAAGAAAAGAATCAAGAATGGCACTAAGAATTTGGCACTGAGAACTTGAAAAATGGAATTTGTAATCAACTAAAAGTAAAATGAACACATTTGAAGTAAGGCAGGGGGATATCCGGAGCTTAATTTTGGACATGATATATTTGAAAAGTCTATTGGATTCCATGTGAAGATGTTAAGTCATCAGCTGTAGATCTGGTCAGGCATCCAAGGGAGAAGTTGGTTTGGATATGTACATTCTTTACATCATTACCGTATAGTCTTTCGTACCTCAAAGTGATAAAAGTTTGCCTTACTTGAGAGGCGGGAAACAAAGGCAGTAAATTGAAAGAAGTTAATGGAATGCCTGAAAACCAAACCGAAAGTACTAACTAATCGTCGATTTTAACAAACACTTTAAAGCCCTCTCCAACTAGAGATGTTGAAATAAAAAGAGAAGGAACTTATTCAACAATTCTTAATAATTGACAGTAGTCAGATTATTTGTAAGTTTCATTTACCTGCGTGATTTGTTCCTTCACTTTCTTCAAGTCATTGCTCAATTATTTCCCTCTTAATGAGGCGAGGCTGACCACTGTATTTAGATTTCAGCCTAATTCTTTTGACATCATCATTCCAAATCTCCTTAAACTGCTTTATCTTGGTTTTTGTTTGTTTGTTTGTTTAGCAATATCATTTGTCACTTTCTTAATATTATGTGATTTACTTATGTTGGTTCATTATTACATTGTTTAGCTTGTATATAGCTTTCAATCCTGCTGGCCTCACCTATGATTCTGGCTTTGGCAGAGGTCACTGGTTCCCTGAGGGATTTGACCAGCTTCATGGGGTTGCAGCCTGACTCAGGCACGTGGTACTTTACCTGAGACTCACATCTTAAATTCCTGTCTCAGGGCTTCTCTGACAGTGCAGACTGCCTTTGGGAGATTGCTGGGTACAAAACTAGTGTAACCCGAAGGTGGGGGGACTTGATCCTGCATGGCTATTCGTGGCCAAGGGAGGTGGGCATTTTATTCCCTCAGGCAGATATTCCTGGATACTTTTTACAAAGTATCCTGTGGATTATGGATTATAGAACAAGAGACTGGCTGCCAACTTACTGTGTCCAATAATTGATTCTTCCACCATCCTTCTTTTATTCTCCCTGTCCCTAACTTTTATCCTGTCCCTAACTTTTATTAGAGATCATACTTCTAAATTATCCACTTATACTTATGTCAGTCTTGGTTACCGGCTCTACTTTATGGAGAATTCAGGCACATAATTTTTTTTTTTTCCTTCTACCACTTCAGCTCCCCAAAGGTAGCTGATATATCCTAAGCATCCAGAAGATCGTCTGGCATCTGACAGGCTCTCAACAGATATATACCGAACTGGATTGAAAGTAATTTGGTTCTCTAAGTACTAAATCAGGTGAGGATTAGGAATTTGTGTTTTTTTAAAAAAGATTTTATTTATCGGTTTATCAGAGAGAAAGAGAGAGCACAAGCAGCAGGCAGAGGGAGAAACAGGCTCCCCACTGAGCAAGGAGCCAGACATGGGACTTGATCCCAGGACCCCAGGATCATGACTTCAGCTGACGGCAGACACCCAACTGACTGAGCCACAAGGCATCCCAGGAATTTGTGATTTTAATGCCAAAACAAAACTATCAAAATGATATTATTACCTAATAGTCATTGAACTAGACCATAGGAGAGTTCAAGTAGTCATGGCAATAGAGACTGGGTGTTAAAGGACCTTATTTAGGAGGCATATTGTTAGGTTATGTGTTACCTGCTATATGTATAAATTTGAAAAATTCTTTAATTTCTCTGTGTTGTTATTGCCTCATCTCTAAAATGAGGATAATAATTATCTCTAGTTCAAAAGACTGTGAAGATTAAATGGGTTAATATAGAGAAGAGGGGTGCCTGGGTGGCTTAGTTGGTTTAGCAGGCGAATCTTGATTTCAGTTTCAGTTCATGTCATGATCTTGGGGTCCTGGAATTGAGCCCGACTTTGGGATCTGTGCTCCACAAGGAGTTTGCTTAAAGATTCTCTCTCCCTCACTCTCTTCTCTTCCCCTCAGTTGCACACTTCCTTTCTAAAATAAATAAGTCGATCTTTAAATAAATAAATAAATA
>RCUC01138297.1:0-10900 GCA_003697995.1 Taxidea taxus jeffersonii | reverse complement strand
TAGATTTCTATAAAATTCTACATAAATTTGTCCTTACTCTTTCCCAGTCAGTATTCAGGGATTTCTTTTTTTATGCATATAAGTGTGTTTGTTATAGATATGTAAAATCTGATATTTTAAAATTATTATTCCACATGAATGAAACAACCATTTAAATTGCCTATGCCTGTATCTAGAAATCCCCAGAAAGAAATAACAGTTATCATATAGTCTGAGATGACTATATATGTGTGTGTGTGTGTGTCTGTGTGTCTGTGTGTGTATGTGTATCTGTGTTAAAATTCTTATAATTTATAAATTTGTCTATTCTTACTAATTATTCTAAGTAGAAAAATTCAATGCTCAAATGGAATGTTTTAGGAGAAAAAAATAAATACTCTTCCCCAAATTGCAGGGGATTTGTGTATGTTATTAAAATCCATCTGTTTGTACTGAAGTTGAAACCAGCTAGATTGCTAGGAACACATTGCTCAGAAGAGCCAACCTTTTTTGATCTCTCTGGTGATACACTGAGTTTGGGATTATGAATGTGTGTTATCAAAAACACTCAACAGTGTCTCAGCCTCTGCCATGACCCAGTATCAGGCATCTAGTAGATGCTATTGAAATACCACCACTGCCAAATGAAACTCCTATCCAGAAACAAAGAACAATATAGGTTGTTTTTTTTTTTACTTTCTGTGACAAATCAGTACAAAAATCTGTAAAACAATACAACTCCAGAACTGATGGATTCCAGCCAAAATTTAAAAGAAAAAATACACACACACACACACACACACACACGGTTAGACATGCTCCAGCTAAACTATTTGCAAATTCCTGGGTAAAAAGCAATTTACTACAGACATTCAGATGAGCCAAACTGCACTAATGCTAAAGAAAAATAAACCAGCTAAGGAATGTTCTTTTTTACCCCCTAATATCCCTAGGATCCTGTCCAAGGTACTGGTTGACATTTTGGCTCACAGATTAGAAGGTTATTTAATGGTGTGAATCAAAGAGTAGATTCTCATTCAAAAGGATAACATTATTAATAATTTTATTGCATGCCATACATCTCAATCATCACAGTGGACAAAAAGGCACAGATGTTTTATTAGACGTTAAGAAGGAATTTATTAAATTAATTGCCATGTAAGTTTTACATTTAGTAAAATGTCTAATAGCAAGTAAATCTTTCCAAAAGATTAAGATATAAACTTCAAGGGGGAAGCTTAATGTCAGTACTCACGATCTTCAATTTCTCTTCCCTCATTCTCCCTAGAAAGGACTCCAGTGAATAGTTTGTCCCAGGGCTCTGCAAACACTGCTGTTATAAAGGTCACCCTGGGTTGGTATCCAGTCCCCATTTTATGTGATTCACCTGTGACATTTGACAGAGTTGTGATCACTCCTTCCTGAGTGAGGCCCTCTTTCCCCTTTCTCCAAAGATAACACTCTTCTGGTCTTCCTCCTTTCTCCTTTCTCTCCTTTGGTATTTCCTCTTCTCCTCTCTGGCCACAGGAGTGCCCCAGATTTGTCCTTGGCCTACTTCTCTATCTACACTCATTCCTGATGATCTCATCCAGTTTCACAGTTTTCCTTGCCATCTACATGCTAATGACTTCTGAATTTATACCCTAGGTTCATGCCTACCCCAAAGCCAGACCTTCTTGTCAAACTACTGTTCACCACCTCCACTTCTTTACCCAATAGACTCTGCACCAAAAACAAACTAATGTCTACCTAGCTTCAGATAGACTCTTCTTCCAGGAACTTCATCTGCCTTACTCTTTTTCAGTTGTTTAGTCCTTCAAGTAAGCCTTTACTACTCTGCTTCTTCAGCCCACACCTCCCCTCTGATCAGTTGATTTGCTTACACCCTCAAAATAGATCCACAGTCTAATTTCTCTTACCAGCTCTACCACTGCCACCAGCTCCAAGTCACCTTCTCTCTCCTGGACATTGCTTCATCGGGTGGTCAGGCTGTGTCACAGACTAAAACATGGATGCGACCAAGGTCCAAAAACAGGCAAGTATCACACATGGAGGAGACCTGAGTATGACTTGAGGTCACCAAGATAAACAGCATTTACACCAGACCCAAGTGGTATAGCAAGAGAAGAGAGAGCAGACACACAATCCAGCTCCTTCAATGTGTTGGTCCCCTATGGTCTGTGGATGCACTCTCCAGCTGAGGGGGCATGCACTCCAATTTATAGTGGAAGGACCTCAACCCTGAGCCAGTGAGGCCTGAGATACAGAGAGCTGGGAACATGTCTAAGGGCAATTGACATGGGGCCATTGACATGGGCATAGCCAAGGAAAGTCTGTATTTGTCTGATCTGGGGAAACAACAAGTCCTGACTGTGCTCTGCACTCTTTGCTTGCACTGTGATTGTGAGCTTGCCAGCTCATCCTGTAAAAAGCACGAGGTTCTTCTTGGGAACAGAAGGAAGGCATTCCCTGTTCTAGGACCCTTCCCTCAATACTCTTGGTGGGTTCATCCCTCGATCCTGTTCTCCACAAAGTCGCTGGAATAATCCTAAAACAGTACATCAGAACATACTTCTCTGTCAAAACTGCCCAGTGTCTTGCTATCTCACTCAAAATGAAAGCTGAAACTATCTGGAAGGTTCTGCATAATCCCTGCCCCCTTATTACCTTTCCGATTTCCTATTTTTTTTTTACCATTCCTTAAATTTTTCCAACTTTTTTCTACCCCAGAGCTTTGCACTTGCTCTTCCTGGAATTCCTCTCCCTGAATATTCTGGCTTCTTCATTAAGAGTGCTTAAACCATGCCTTCTTCCTGAGGTCTTCCACACAGACCTGGACCTTCAACAAAGCTATGGTCCTTTGCCCTTTTTGATGATATTTTTCTTCATATCATTATCAATATCTAACAAACAATGTATTTTACTTAATCATTTTGTTTGTTCATTACCTTTTTCAGAGACTAGAATGTAAAGTATTTAAGTTCCTGTGGACTTTTATTCTCTGCTATAATCTGGACTAGAGGAGTGCTTTCTTGCATACAGTAGGCTTTCAGAAAGTAGGTGTTGAAAAAATGTAAATAGTGACTATAACTATTATCATACTTAATTCCACCAGATGGAAATATGGGTTATACTAAAGCCCTTTATAATAATGGTTTGAAGGGGAGAATTAATTTTTAGACTTATTGATCACTACATATATTCCAAGAACATTCTAAGTTATTTATATAAATTAACTCACTCCATTCTTACAAAAGCCCATGAAGACTGGTGCCATTATCATCCCATTTTACAGAGGAGGAGATAGATAACTTGAGTGTGCAAAGTCTCCAAATTACTAAGTGACATACACAGGATATCCAGATAATCTAGTTTAGGGTTTATGCTCTTAGATACCACAACTTATTAACTGTCCTCAGTTAATGATGTTAATAATTGAGAACTCATTTCTAGTAACAGAAATACAAATTAGTTTACAAAGAAAGAAAGACAAATTAGTTTACAGATCAAACGGAACTTATTGCCACGTTTTATCAAAATAGACCTGGTCTTGGGTCGCCTGGGTGGCTCAGTTGGTTGGGCGACTGCCTTCAGCTCAGGTCATGATCCCACAGTCCCAGGATCGAGTCCCGCATCGGGCTCCCAGCTCCATGGGGAGCCTGCTTCTCCCTCTGACCTTCTCCCCTCTCATGCTCTCTTACTCTCTCTCTCAAACAAATAAATAAAATCTTTAAAAAAAAAAAATAGACCTGGTCTCAGTGACTTAAGGGACTCACATTTTATCTTGAGGACTTTCCTTTTTATATAATTTTTGCTTTTCTGAGCACATTTCCTTTCCTTTTTTGTTTCTTTGTTTAGTTTAATTTAGTTTAGTTTTTTTTTTCTTTTTTCCAGATAAATTTTCTTCACAAGATAGAAGGTGAGAGAGATTGGCAAAAGTGCCTAGGACCTCCTAAAATCCTCATTTAGCAAATCCTGACACAGGAGAACCTCCCATCTCTCAGCATTAGTGTGCAACATTCTGATTGTCTCTCTTTGGTGAGATAGCCATCCTTGGTCCACTCAGAGCAGCCAAGTGGTTTGCCATGATTGATCAGGCCTGGACCACATACCCATCCTGTGGCTAGTTAGGGTCTTTGCATTAGCAGACCACCAGAATTGTATGAAGCAGGGCGAGGTGTTTCCCCAGAGAAGGGATGTGGACAGTGAGAAAACAAAAACCATTTGTCCACTAGCATCTATTTTATAAGATGGTCAGAGTGTAATACTTCTCTTTATTTGACCTTTAACGAAACCAGTACCAGTAATAATGATTGATATTATAAAAATATCATAGTTAAACCTTTGAGATGTCAAGTCCATGTGTCCTTATTACAATGTTAAATTCACTATTTAATGAATTACATAAATATACTAAAATGGGCCAGGTTTAAACCAGCAAAATAAGTGCATCAAAAGCTAAGGATCATTAATCCAAACTGCATACTGAAAGTTCAAATAATAAAACTAAATTTAAAAAGTTTCATTCTGTAGGGCCCCAGTCTTGGATATAGAGTACCAGGAGGATAAAGCAATGAATGGCCATTCAAGGAATACTGACAAATACTCACCATAGCAGCATAGTGTCAAGTGTTCCTCACTAGAAAAAGCACTTCTGGACAAAACTTGATGTGTGCTAATGTTGGACACTCCCACCTCCTTGCTCCAAGCCTGCTTATAGTCTGTGTCACCTTGCTGTCACCCTGCGCCGTCTCTCTGTGAAAAGCTGCTCAGAGAGGGGTCTAATAATGAGCCGTAGCATGTTTGTGCTTGTTAACTCAATGTTTCACCTTCCCCAAAGTGCTTGGAATCATTTAAGGTTAAAGTTAGACTGATTGTCTCTACTCTCTTAAGTTAAATGTAAGAATCACACAAGCATGGGAGGTGGAGTTTTTTAGATATGGATTTTTTTTCTTAGCACTGCAAAAAATTATTTTAAAAACCACATGTATGTACACATACATGTACATGTGTGGTTAGACTTACCTTTTGGCATATATTATTTACTAAAACGTATGGTAATTCTTTAGTCCTTTCTAGACATTAAGGGGAATCTGAAAAAAAGTTTTGAATGCGAAGATTCACTCTATTTAGAATTGACATTTTCTACAGGAACCTTTATAATCAAGCCTTGTAGTGTTTTTTATAACAAAAATCTATTTACTGTGCTCTATGCAGATATTTACAAATTTCAATTTTAATTTTTGTTTCTCTCAACAACTGAGGAAGCAGTTGTTTGTTATTATCTCTTGTTTTTTCTGAGATGGCTTTGACTTGGAGTGTTAAATAATCTCCCAAATTCATAGTGAGTGGTAGAGTTGATATTTGAACTGTTCAACTCCACAAACATTATTTAAATGCTTGTGAGAGAAGAACAAAATGTAGGGGGAACCTCACAGGAGGAAGAGGGATGTCCAGGTAAGAAGTAGGCTTCGCAGGACCAGAGTGTGCTGGATGCAGGTGACAGACACTGAGGAAAGGTTAGCATCCTTGTCTGCGGGCCCTTTGCGGGAAACATGGCTGCCTGAAGTGTGGGCTGGCTGTGCATGAAAACCATATTTAGCCTGACTGTAGAGGATTTTCATCACAAGCCAGTTTATATATCTAATTTGATAATCATGGCAACTTACTGGACATTTTCACCATACCAGGCAACTAGTGTTTCTACTCATGTGTTGATAATCTAATGGGACTATATTCTGGTACTCAGCAATATGAGTACAACTATCGTTGGTCTTGGTTCTTTGCTGTTTGTGCCACTGTATGCAGCTCAGAATGTACTCGTAATTTAGGAACATTTAAAGACCTCTTTCGGGGCGCCTGGGTGGCTCAGTGGGTTAAAGCCTCTGTCTTCAGCTCAGGTCATGATCCCAGGGTCCTGGGATTGAGCCCCGCGTGGGGCTCTCTGCTCAGCAGGGAGCCTGCTTCCCCCTCCCTCTCTGCCTGCCTCTCTGCCTACTTGTGATCTCTGTCTGTCAAATAAATAAATAAAATCTTAAAAAAAAAAAGATATAGTTTAAAAAAAAAATAAAGACCTCTTTCAGCTTTATCTCAGTGTCTGCAATGACTGTCAATCATATAACTCTTTTAACTTTTCATTATTTATTATAACATTATTTACAATGAGGAATTATACTAAATTGCCCAGAGTGGACAATTTATGACTAAGTGGAGATGAAAAACCCTGGATACCAAACCGGAAGAATGAAGGTCCCAGCCGGTGCTCAGGAGCCACTCTAGAGTTCAGAAATGTCAAATCCAGTACAAGGAGAACATGAAGACTGGCTGGTCGAACAAGGCTTTCTTCCTCTCTGACTTCTGGGGTAGGAGGCCACTTCACCGCTCAGCCTTAATGAGTTGGCCAGCTCAGGATTCAAGACCAGCTGCCTCAGGATGTTGGGAGATAAGCAAGACTCTTGCTCTGCTAAGAATGTGTGTTAATTACACCTGTGTTTTCTATGTACAGAAGACATGGTCTAAATCCAGACACCAATATATTGTGTGGATTGAGCATAAAAGGGACAAAAGGCCATGCAATCTTTTCCTATCAGCCTATATACATGGAAAAGCTACTTTGGATCTGCTGTGAGGAAACTGACTAAATCATCCTGAGCCCCATAGCTGTTATGAAAGAATAGCCCTGTTGGGATATGAGTCTGCCCTTGGATTTCTCCTCACGCTCTTTGCAGACAATTCTCTGCCAGGTACTGTAGTCACAGCTGGGTGGCAGGAGAGCACCTGATATATCAGGCAACTATATAAACTTGTCCCAGTCTCATGACTGCTAAAGAGCTCTTGTTGAACTTGTCTCTTTGAAAGGAAAAAAAAAAAAAAAACCCAAAAAAACAGTATGGAACTGATATTTATACCCAGAACTCATATCAAAGCTGACACATCAAATACACACACAAACTACTATGCTGGGCTGTGATAATAATTATTCTGTTAGTATCATTGTGTTCACACTATCATCCAGAAAAATTGCACCTTGAGGTTGTCGTGTTGATTCAGATTTGAATCTATTCATGTCTAGAGCATATAGAGATACCAAAATAATTTCAAAATCTTTCCTCCGTGGAAGATATGGTATCAGGCACATCTCTATAAAGCAGAATTGAACTAAAGCATAATTTAGTGACCCAGGAGAAAAAAAAAATTTTGAATTAAACAAAGTTTTTTTTTTTTTTTTTTTTAACTAGCAAGCTTCTGAGGAAGTTAATTCCTCTGTCTTCATATATGTTAATGTGAATAATAAGCACAGCAGACAAAAGGAAATTGGTTAGGTATCTTACAGGTTTCATTCTCCTAAAAAGATGCCAGAAAATACTAATGCCTATCTATGCTTATACTATCCAGCATAAGGATATGGTTACTCTATTCTTTGTGTAATAAACATGTGAAAGGGCCCATATTACAATATTGTTGGAGGGGAAATTGGAGAAATTTTTTTGAAATCTTCACACAGAAAAGATCAGAATGATAGACCCAGGAGGGACCTTAGCTGGCATCTAATCAGTCACTCCAAGTGTGTTCACTAGGCCGGCAGCATCAGCATCATTCGGGAAACTATTGGATATGTAAATTCACCCACCTGACCTCAAAGCCAAAGAATCAGAAACTCTGGGTAAGTGCACTGATGAAGGAACAGAGGCTCAGACAGGTTGCCAGATTTATTAGTTTGGACAAAGTGAGATTAGAAACCAAGTTTCTTTTGCTGGTGCTATTTGTTCTTTCCAAACTTAAGCACTTGCTTACATTTTGAACTTGAGTTATGAGTTAAATAATCACTTCCTTTAAAGGAAAGCCATGAGAACTCAGAGGTAAAGAAGTCTGCAAGGTAGAAGCAAGGAAGCAGAACCAAGTGGCAGGATCATGTGTTTCTTGAGGATTTCAGTCTTGAATTATTAGCAGAGACCCAGGATTCTGCTACAACTTAGGGCACTAGTAACATTAATCTTAGGGGTTTGTCATTAATGATTCTAAAGTTGCTATAGTCTTTTCTGCTGTTTCCATTTTAAGTGGCTTAGATTTTTTTCTCATATTTTATGCCACTTTTTTTTTCTCCAAATAACATAAATCATCATTCCTCCCAGCACCTGAAAGACTAGGTCTAGGTTTTTTCCACAATCTACTGGGAGGATGAAGTCATTTTTATTGATTATTCAGTTTTCAAAATGTTTTCATGTTGCCTGTTGAAGTTTATTGAAGTATTTCTTTCAACATTTTAAAACCATACTTCTAATTTAGGAACTGCAACTATCAAATTTTGTTATGTTTCTAATTGGAAATTATTTGAGAGACTAAACCTATCACTAAACAAGTCTGAAATAAAGATCATTTTTTAAAAATATTTTATTTATTTATTTGACACACACAGAGAGAGAGATCACAAGTAGGCAGAGAGGCAGGCAAAGTGGGGAGGGGGAAGTGGGCTCCCTGCTGAGCTGAGAGCCTGATGCAGGGCTCGATCCCAGATCCCAGGACCCTGAGATCATGGCCTGAGCCAAAGATAGAGGCTCAGAGGCTCACTGAGCCACCCAGGTGCCCCAATAAAGTTCATTTTTAGTAAAAGCGTTTCTTGATTTACATTTTTGACCATTTAATGGAGAGTGTAAGATATTTACATTCCATGGTTCTTGAAAACTTTCACAACAAAATTCCAGGGATATATACCTGTATTTCTCTTGTGCTCAGCAAGATCCCATTTAGAAACAGGAAAGCAGGGGCACCTGGGTGGCTCAGTGGCTTAAGCCTCTGCCTTTGGCTCAGGTCATGATCTCAGGGTCCTGGGATCGAGCCCGGCATCGGGCTCTCTGCTCGGCGGGGAGCCTGCTTCCTCCTTTCTCTCTGCCTGCTTCTCTGCCTACTTGTGATCTGTGTCTATAAAAAAAAAAAAAAAGAAAAGAAACAGGAAAGCAGACAAAAAAATAGTAATTTAAGTTACCGTGGGATGTAGGGAAGAGCATGATGTTTCAGAGTCAAATATCAAGGCTATTGGATCCCAAATATGTTGCTTAATTGCTCTAGAACTTGGCTTTCCCATTTGTGGGCTGAGAATGGTGATAGTAGCTGTCTCAGGGAATTATGATAAATAAAAAGATACTAACATATTGAGTCTAACAATGTACTCCCCTACAGATGGCTCTGATGTAATGATGTCAGCCGTAAATACCCATCAATGTTTAATTATTAGATTTATATGCCCCTTTATTCTCTCATCAAGAGACTATATAATCCTACCTGTTCTGAATATTTATGAGTGTGTGTGTGTGTGTGTGTGTGTGTGTGTGTGTGTGTGTTTTCATCAGCCTTTACCACCCCAGCATTACAGATCTCTGAATTATGGGTAATTTTTGTTCTTGCAACTCTGTTTATATTTATCACTGCTTCTGATATCATTTTTCAATCCCTATCCAAAATATAGTGAATTTATTTTTAAATGGTAACTCTTCTTTTTAGAATTTATAGACGTTCCATCTAAAATGTATGCCAATTTCTAGCTGCAATTATGGAATGTCAATAATATACAAGAGGAACTGTTGAATTCTAGGCATTGTCTTAACACATCAGAACACATATGACCTTGTGAATGTATCTACAAGAAAAACCTAACATTGTTTGGCTTTTTTTAAATTGAAAGTCCTTGAAAGTGATCAGTTATGGGTTAAGCTGTTTGAGTTTGAGGTTCTAAAGAGCCTGGCCCCTTATATACCTTTGATTGTCAGGTAATAAGAGAGTGAAGGAGGGATGTGAGGTTTACACCGAAATGGGCAACAAATATTCTTCTATTTAATGTATAAGTTTTTATTTTTTGAGTTTCACTAATATATATCCAGATGCTGACAATTCACATAGTGTTTAGTATTTAAAATGTGTATGTATTTATTCTGGAAAAAAAAAAAAAACTTTTGGATTTTGTTAACTATCAATCCATTTATGTAAAAATAAAGACCGAATATAAGTGATAGCAAGTATTTGATTAAAAATAAAATCCATATATATTCATATTTCTAAATATCTGAACAACATATCACGTGGGCCAATAAATAGTGACTGGCTTTTAAGTTTTCCTTCAGGATGTTTAGATGTTACACATTTCCTTAAGCTCTTGTGTTAATTGTATTATGTTACAATGAGCATGGATTCTGGAGATAATTTACTTAGGTTTGAATCCTGGCTCCTATGGTTTAGTCTGTGTATAATTAGGGAAAATCACTTAATCTCTCTAATCTTATTTCCACATCTAGGAAGTAGAGATAATAAAAATTATTGCTTTTCTGAACTTTAGAAGACATAATTGAAATAATTCATGTACCATGTTTAGCATATTCCTGGCAAAATGTTAACAATTATTATTGTTAATAGACCATTAACCATTATTATTTTTATTACTGATTATTTACATATATTTGGAAACTATGCTTAGTTAATACTAGTTAATCCTGATTAAGAAAAGAAGGAAAACAGGTAAGCTTCAGAGCTCCTGATATAGTTAATAAATTAAATTTGCCAGAGGGAAGGAGGGTGCAGGATGCGCAAAATTGGTGAAGAAGAAGAGGTGATAAAAGGTTCCAATTAAGGAATAAATAAGACAGGAATAAAAAGCACAGCAGGAAAAAAAATAATAAAATAAAAAAATAAAAAGCACAGCAGGAGGATTAAAGTCTATGATACCATAACAGCGTTGTATGGTGAACACATGCTAGCCACACTTGTGGTGAACACAGCATGATGTAGAGAGATGTTGAATCACTATGTTATGCACCCAAAACTAATGCAGCATTGTGGGTCAACTATACTCAAATAAATAAAAATAAAAGTTTAGGGGCGCCTGGGTGGCTCAGGGGGTTAAAGCCTCTGCCTTTGGCCAGGTCATGATCCC